>CM055281.1:22007230-22067458 GCA_029237695.1 Conchocele bisecta | reverse complement strand
GCTCGGGGCCGGTTCACTAAACGTCTTACGACTAAAATGTTCGTAAGTACAAACTTATCATAGTCTGTATATGTCACATTAACAATGTTATCTTGTAAACAATTATGGGATTTACATTTACATATGCAGTCTATGCTCAATAAATGTAAATCCATCAATTGAAATTTCCAGACGATCCTAAATTTGCACTTACGAACATTTTAGCCGTACGAAGTTTAGTAAAACGGGCCCCGTATATGTCTATCGGGGATTCTTATAGCCGAATAGAAATGGTTGTTTGTTTTGCATTAACGGCATGTCACAGCTACGGTCAGGTGTTAAATCCCATATTTAATATTTACAGATGGGAGGTGGTGGGAACACCAACATCAGAACTGAATATTTACAGAATGAATATATGTTCAGTCATAAAACTATAATAACCTGATTGTGTGCAAGATCCTCACCATATGAGGGTCACTTATCCCCACCAACTAAAAGCAAGAGTAACACTAGTCTATTACCTTATCGTTTACCCTAGTTTCTCGACCAACGAAAGAACGGCATTTCGTCTCAATTAATCGCATATTGCGACGCTTTCGCCGATATGTATTAAATTAATTATTAAATGTTCAGCGCTATATTTAGAACTGACTGTATTCTTTGTTGTCATCAGAGACGCAATCATATTACCGCCCACACACGTGCTCACTTCGTGTCACACCGCCAATCACATACTAGTGTAGCGATTCGAAATCACTCTTATGGGCGGAGCTTCGCGACATGGCCGGGCTGGGCAAACGATAAGTACGTTATAGTTCACATATTGAATTGTAATACATTTATTTCTCGCTCGCTGCCGCTCATTATGCAATTAATTTATTAAAAATTCAATATATGAACTACATGTATAACTATTACTTATATAGGATTCAACTCTCACGTACACATATATTAAACATTTTAAATCAGGGATACCAGGATCCTGGTAAGAATGAACTCCATCACCCCATACATGCCCGTACGCAGAGGAGATACGACGGGTGCGTACGCATCCCCTTTAACCCTTTCAACACCACAGGTCTGTATAGTGGTATTGGCAAAAAGTGCAGATCCAGATGAGTCGGCTCGTGACGAGCCGTCTCATCAGGATCCGCACTTTTTGCAAGTAATTTTCATGATTTTGAGAACAAAAACACCCCATGTTCATAAATGGACTGGTCTGAAAATAATTTTGTGATGATTGGATTGGTTGCAAAAGTAACATATCAAAACCCATTCCAGTTACTTCGGGGTGAAAGGGTTAATCTGCCGAGGTCTGTCCGTGGATGTGCAAAAACACATGTTTTGCCCTTCGTGCCATCGATAACGCACCCCGACCCCTACATTAATTCCTGCGCACGGGCCTGCCACTCGTCGCATGCTCTAAGCCTATTACCAAATGTCTGCGAAGTATTGTAGAAGGATACCTTTCCGAGATGTGTTGTACACCAACAAAGGTGTATACAATGGACACTGCAATTATGATAAAGCAACACACCCGTAAGCAAAATTAAAGACAAGCAATATTAAGCTATGAATGACTTGTGCAACAAGAATAACCCTTGATATACATGCACATTACAGTGAAACCTCTCTAAGCCGGACACTCTCGGAGGTCCCCAGGGTGTCCGGCTTCGAGTGATTTCACTGTAATTCAGGCAGCTGATCATGATGTGCCATAGGTATGTGCTTTATCCCGTCAACACAGTGCCGTGAAACATTTGTGATATCCAGTCAATACTATTTTTGCATTTTACAGCCATTTGTAGGTGTTGACGGGATAAATAGAATAGTAGGTTAGTGCCGTGAATGGGAAAACAATATCTGTCGCGGCACGGAAACGGGATGTGCTCGGCAGAGCCTCGCCCATCCCGTTTCCTGAGCCTTGTCAGATATTTGTTATTTCCCATTCACTGGCACTAACTACTATTCTCTACCTATTTTCCTTATTCCTGAACCAAAGTATATGTTGTGACCACTCATTTGAACCGTCTCGGCGAGACGGTTCAAATGAGTGGTCACAACATATACTTCTGATGAGAAATAAAGAAATTCTTGAGCCTTGCCGGATATTTTTTCCCATTCACGGCACTAACCTACTATTCTCTATATACGATCACGCACAGGCATTATCACCGGAGATACATGACGAAGAATCTCATCAAAAATAAGATTACAGATGTGTTCTTGGTGTCCGGTTTAGAGAGGTTCCACTGTATATGCAAGCAGCGGATATATTACGGTAGACGTTTGTCACATTTGTTCAATCAACTTTATTTTAGTAATTTGGATCAGACATACAGTGACTAAGTACGAGCATACATTTTTCTCATGGACTAATATAACTGGAATTCTTTCGTTGTTACGCCATTCTATTTGCGGAAAGTCCTACATAGTTTTCTTCTATGCGCTCACAGGTATATGTCGCGACCGCCATTTCAGTGGTCACAACATATACTTTCATTGAGAAATACATGTAACAAAAATAAAAAGATAGTACCATTTTGAAATACCGGATTTATTTCCCGAGACATCTGGAAATCCGATAATAAGTACGTTATAGTTCACATATTGCATTTTTTATGAATTAATTTCTCGCTCGCTACGAAATTAATTTATTAAAAATCCAATATATGAACTATTACGTATATCAGACATCATTAACGGGTAAATGTTAAATGCATGTTTAACCTCATTACAGGAGGAATGTGTCCATTTCATCCATACATGTGGTTGTGACTGAAGAAATGGGGTTTATGGGTTTTGGCACCAGTGTCGCTACTGATCAAATAGGATTAGCCTGGTAATGAACTGTATTGCTTGTTAAACATATCGCGGGTGTTTCATTGATGGAATGATGAACAACGGAGATGCTGTTAAGACTGTGCGGATGCACAAGCTGATCGGCATCTACACTGGTCACAAAACTCATAAACCATATTTCTTCTGTCACACGAATAATAAATTGACGACATTAACGGTCCCAGGTGTTAAAGGTACATACCCCCTCAGTAGGCACAAAATGTTCTTTATATCAGAGACATCACCTAAGACACTTTCTGGCAAAATAAACATTCATTTACCATTACCCCACGTCTTGATTGTCATTATTATACATTTTATATCAGACGTAAATGTCCACACTGATATCAGGGGTGATAGCCGTAAATTTCCTTAAAATGTTAACGGACGTTACTAGTTATTATCTGTATTTATTTTTTGATGTGCAATGATCATACTTTATAATCTGTCGAAAATGTTATTTTTCCAGGTGACGCATTTAATTAGTATAAATAATTAAAAAATATCATGCCACATTTGCATATAAAAATAGCCTGACACCACCGCGAGTCACATTTTTAGAACTGGTGGAATAGTGACACAATTATACATTTATGTAATTCCTATACAGAACATGTTGTGCCTACAGAATGGGCATGTACCTTTAATTATAGTTCACACAGTGGACTTTTGTCACGAGTTCGAGAAAATGAAGGTACAGTAAAACCTCTATATACCGGACACCCTGGGAATTCCACAGGGTGTCCGGTTTAGAGATGTTTCACTGTAACTCAGGCATATGACGTTTGTGGGACATACTTATGTCTTTTGCAATCATGAACATGTATTATTATCTGAGATGTGTTACCGAGAAACTCATCAAAATGAGATCACATATATGTCCTTGATGTTCGGTTTAGGGAGGTTCCACTGTAGTTCAGTCTCGCAATGTTGATTGTCCTCATCTATCGACTCTGGTGTGACCTCCATGTTTTCTAACACGCGTGGAATCATGGCAAAATGGCCGCCTTCAGTGATGAAACCACCTGAGCTGTTCCGATGCTTTCTAAAAATAGTTACAGACGATGTGTGAAAACCATGTTTCGTCGGCCAATTATCCATTTACACGTCAGCTTCCGATATCGTGATTGACAAGTCAGGGAAATTGAACTTCGCCTTCCAGCACCACCTATATGGAAATAAAGACTATACGCGCCGTTGCACATTTCACCGAGTAATAGTTACTATTATATTGACTACCATTTTGATGAAAATACGTTAGACAGACAAACCCGCTTGAAATGCTTCCAAAACCTATTTACAACATATTCTCACCAGTTTTGCGCTTCCATATATAATCACCATCAACATGTATCATACGTATATGTGGCTGTGACTGGAGAAATATGGATTATGGGATTATGGGTTTTGTGGCCAGTGTAGATCCTGATCAAATAACACACTTCTGTAGTATAGCCTGATAACGATATATAGTACTTGTTAGAAGCAGTGCGTGTGTTTCATTGATGGAATGGCGAACAGTGCATATTCTGATCAGACTGCGGATGCACAGGTTGATCTGGATCTACACTGGTCGCAAAACCCATAAGCCCCAATTCTCCAGTGCAGTTTCAAATCAATCGGATATAGCGTTGCAGAGATGTATGTAATAGCTACCCGAAAACTGTAACGCAAATAGGACGGACAGACGAATAGTGTTATACCATTATGTATCCAAACCATAATGCGTTTCAAACGGGCGTATACAAACGGGAAAACACGTTTTCAGACGTTTGCAAACGGGAATACGGCGATTTGATTGGCCCCTGGGGGCAGTTTCACTAAACTTCGTACGACTAAAATGTTCGTAAGTGCAAATTTAGGATAGTCTCGAAATTTCAATATATGGATTTACATTTACAATAACAATAAATGTAAATCCAATATTTGTTACAAGAAAACTTTGAACGTTGATGTGAAATGTATATACTATGATAATGTTGTACTTACGAACATTTTAGTCGTAAGAAGTTTAGTGAAACGCTCCCTGGGGTCCGTTTCACTAAACATCGTGCGATAAAAAATGTCCTACGAATATTTTAATAAATTCATATCACACATTAACGTGGTTCATCAATTCCATGTTTCACCTACATGTAGGGGTCATTAAATCTGAGCAACTCCAACAAAGATTGCTCAAAATCGACTGCTAATGCGAACTTTGTTGTACAGTTTAGTTTTGCACTTACGAAATTTTTAGTAGAAAGAAGTTTAGTGAAACGCGCCCATAGTTTCCAATAGGAACACACACACGCAAACGCTACTGTATGAACTTACGGACAGTCGTTGTCGAGTTCGTTGTAGCAGGCCCAAGCGGTTCCGATAGTTTGCTTAGGGCAGTCGCGCTTGCGTCCGCAGTTTTCCCCAAGAAGTTGATATTGTCGTCCGTCAGCATCTCAGTCAGAGTGTCGCACGACTTATCGTAGCACTGTAATCATATTGCCCCGAAATACCGCTGAAATTATGGGGGGGGGAGGTCGTAGCTAGTTATTTCCCTTTGCAAATCTTGGAAAAGTAAAGACTGCAAACAGGGTAGACCCATATCAGACTGCCCATATGGGCAGTCTGATCTGGGTCTTCCCTGACTGCAATACCATTAATACGTGTGAAAATATGAATCTGGCAAACAATGCAGTTCCTCAGATTGCGCAGATATGTAGGATGATTTGGATCAACAGTAGTCGAAAACACTATAATGGCTTCTTTACACAACAAATCATTCGATATTCGGTTTGATTACAAGCAATTAGGCCATAAAATATACAAGTTGGACCGGATTTCTTAAATAAATTAAACGGAAAACAACTAACTACGATCCCTCATTAATTGCACATTAGATTTACGAGTGTACACTATAATCGGTATTGGGACAGTTTCCGGTATAAGGCGTGTCGGTAAATAACATCCAAAACGTGTCGTCTTTGCAAAGGAATGAGTTATGTATATTACGTTATTATTGGCCTTTTGCACGTTCTCGTTGACATTTACATTAATTAATTTCTGCGTCTGTGCATACCTGGGGGCCGTTTCAAAATTATGAGTGCAAAATTATGTTAGTCTGTAAATTCCACATTAAGGACTGACTATATAGAATATGCCCTTTTGTTTCAATTGTAGTAGAATCATACATGTGACTGAGTATCTATATAAATATTTTTATCCCGTCAACACAGTGCGTGTGTGCCGTGAAACACGGTGCCGTGAAACATTTTTGATATCCTGTCAATACGACCTAATCACTGCGTATGGATATGTGCAGTGGCTGGGATATTTGTTTTCGCATTTTAAAGCCATTAGTAGGTGTTTACGGGATAAATAGAATAGTAGGTTAGTACCGTGAATGGGAAAATATCTGGCGCGGCTCGGAAACGGGATGTGCTCGGCAGAGCCTCGCCCATCCCGTTTCCTAAGCCTTGCCAGATATTGTTTCCCATTCACTGCACTAACCTACTATTCTCTACACCTTGGACTACGCTGGTATGAAATTTATCAACCAGCTGGTCACACAGTTTAAAGGTGCATGCCCATTCATTATGCACAAAATGTTCTTTATATTAGAGACATCATCTGAGACATTTTCTGGCAAAATAAACATTCATTCACCACGTACTGATTGTCATTATTGTACATGAGACGTAAATTTCCACACTGATATTAGGGGCGATAACCATGTTTCTTTAACATGTTAAAATATTAACGGAAATTATTATTTATTCTCTGTATTTACCTACTATTCTCTATATTTGACCCTGTTCTTTCTTAGAGTTTTTTTATACGGAGCATTTAGTTGCCATTTCCACCATATTAGTACATGTATATACATGCTATCAGACAATAATATGGCAGCAAATCTAATAACATTTGGTGCAATACGTCCCAGATATATAGGAGGACAATGTCCTATAAATATTATTTCAACAGACTACACAAAACGCTAGATATCTGAGCTTTTCTACCATCACTCACACAATATACAATGGAATGGACATTTGACGTCACACAACGTGATTTCGAAAAGCGGAAAAAACACACCATTGTGTAACTAGTCATGCGCACAACACAATTCATTGATTGTAATATAAAAAATAGACTAAATTTGCATATATATATCCGCCGTGGAAGTGTAATAAATAGGATATTCCATCGTACATAAGTTTGAACAGCTTGAAATGATACATTGATACATTACGTTGTTTACGCGGAAGCCGACGTACACTCGTGTAGTATTTCCCGCTATTCAAAATGTACGACGGAATATCCTCTATATAGTATACAGTGGGTCGGACTTGTGAAAAGTGGACTTATACATTATTTGGATTTATAATTTTAGTGTATTTACAAAAAAATATGGGTATTGTGTTTAAAGTGGCGAAGACATTATCATCGTGCGGATTATTATTCAGACTTGGAGAAGTATCGGCATTGTAACCATGGTAACACTTGATTAGTATAAGAAGATTATTGGGTTTATTCTAGGCCATTCGTACGGAGCCCCGCAGGGGAGTAGAACTCTTTTTTTTATTTATTCGTTCCCTCAATTTAACAATTCGTTCCCACGAAATAACAATTCGTTCCCACGGGAACGAATTGTTAATTCGTGAGAGCGAATTGTTGTATTGTGGGAACGAATTGTTAATTCGAGGGAACGAATTATTAATCATCTTAAATTGAGGAACGAATTGTTATTTCATGGGAAGGGAACGCATTAATAAAGAAAAATCCATGTCCCCTGCGGGGCTCCGTACTATCGAATCTACACATTATTCTATTCTTTGTATATTATTGTGTAAATGTGTGTACGGAATGCATTATATTTTATAATTTCCATAAAACTTGTAAACTTGTTGTATTCATTATTTCCTGTTTTTGAGACCTGTCTGTCTGAACACGGTATGTATTGGTCGCATTAAATAGTACCAGGGAAACATTACATACATGTACCAGTGACATTCTCTCGTAATATGATGGCCAAATCAAGATTATTATTTGTGAACAAAATATCGAGTTGGTCATTCTATGGAATAAAATGACACTCTTCAGCATTTAGTGAGAAACAAATTGATGTACATTGTATGTTCCGGAGATAAATATAATTTACTATCATTTGTCTTAGACCACACATGACTACGTGACACCCTTTGTTGGCGCATTCATGGTTTTCAAACACAGAAATTACCACCTAAGACAGGCGGTTATGGAATAAGTTCCATTGATTTCATTGTCTTAGACCACACATGACAACGAACATGTACACGGACGGACGAACAGCGAATGGATGCATACCGGTATCGGTGAGAAATATTCCCGGAATGTTGTCTATCCAGAAGCTCGTATGATCACTGAACAGGAAGGGCCGGAATTGAGAATGAAGAACCCTCATGTCACCTGACGGTGTAGTGGGAATGATACGAGTTCGTACGCCGATCTGTTCGCCCCTGCAAATGTATGTGGCTAAAAATCACAGGCATTCGGAGTGTTTAGGCTTTCATCGGTATGACTCTATATAAGAACATATACGTATATAGAATTATACCGATGAAAGCCGAAAACACGCCAAATGCCTGTGGCTGTGATTGGAGACAAGGCTTATGCGTTATGCAACCAGTGTAGATCCTGACCAGCCGGTGCATCTGCACAGTCTGATCAGGATGTAAACGGTTGGTAATTTCTTCAATGAAGCACCCGCCCTGCTTCTAACAAGGAGTATAGATCGCTATCAGGAGGCTACAGGAGTGTAACTATTTTATCTCGATATATACGGGTCGCATAACCTATAGACCCCATTTCTCCAAGCACTGCCCGTTACTAAACTTCGTACGACTAAAATTGCAAATTTAGGATCGTCTGGAAATTTAAATTGATGGATTTACATTTATTGAGCATAGGCTGCATATGCAGCCCATGCTCAATAAATGTAATTCCAATAATTGCTTACAAGAAAACATTGTTAATGTGAAATATACAGACTATCATAATTTTGCCCTTACGAACATTTTTGTCGCACGGAGTGTGTAACTATTTTATCTCGATCTACACGGGTCGCATAACCCATAGGCCCCATTTCTCAAGCACAACCAATATACTCATGGACGACAGTCTTGTCCCTTTTATAGCATCCTGTTATTTCATTTCATCACATATAGTTTAATAACTAACGTTAAATATGGGCTGGCGTCACACATGGAATTACGTATATTAGTGGCATTGTTCAGTTACGTAACATGTAAAATAGACACTTAGATCACGTGACCTATAATACACTTTCAATTACAAAAACTGGAGCAGTAAACGTTCTAAGCACATACACCGGGTGGATGAAAACACACATTCTTAAACATGACGCCAGCATGAAGTCAAAGTTGTGAAAAATTGTCAGAAATGACGTCACCATGTTAGAAGTTCACCAATATTGCCAAGCAACATCATACGACAATTTACGTTTCTCGCATTGTAAAGGTTAAGTGCATGTGTACCTAACCAGGCGTCCTGGAGAGCATGTGCAAGGTACTTGTCCCTGGTATAGTCCGGCTGCCTGTAGGTCAACGTCAGGAAATCACCCGTGAAATTTTCCGCCTCGATATCCTGCATTGCTTCCGGGAAAGTCTTGCGAAACTAGAAATTACAGTTATAAAGCCAATTATGCGCAAAATTGCATATTTTGTGTATACTGGTCTTTCACATGGTAACAGTAGACCATATTTTGTGTATAATATAGTTCACGTTGTAACAGTAGACCATATATTGTGCATAATGGGCTTTCACATTGTAACAGTAGACCATATGCTGTGTATAATGGTATTTCGCAATTGTAACAACAGACCATATTCTATGTATAGTGGTCTTTCACATTGTAACAGTAGACTATATTATGTGTATAATGGTATTTCACATTCTAACAGTAGACCATATTCTGTGTATAGTGGTCTTTCACATGGTAACAGTAGACCATATGCTGTGTATAATGGTATTTCACAATTGCAACAACAGACCATATTCTATGTATAGTGGTCTTCTGCATTGTATCAGTAGACCATATTCTGTGTATAATGGTATTTCACAAATGTAACAACAGACCATATTCTATGTATAGTGGTCTTTCACATTGTAATAGTAGACCATATCTGTGTATAATGGTCTTTCACAATTGTAACAACATACCATATTCTATGTATAGTGGTTTTCACATTGCAACAGTAGACCATATTCTGTGTATAATCGCCTTTCTCAGTGTGAGAACACGGCGTATTTAAAGGTACATACCCACTCAGTAGCCACAAAATGTTCTTTATAGGAATTAAATAAGTGTATAATTGTGTCACTATTCCACCAGTTCTAAAACTTCGAGTGTCCGCTATACAGATATAATCATTTAGTAACTTTTATCTTACTGATAGTGATTGATATCAGGCTATTTTGATATGCAAATGAGGCATGCTATAATTATTTATACTAATTAAATGCGTTACCTGAAAAAATAATATTTTCGACAGATTATATAGTATGATCATTGCACATCAAAAAATAAATAAAGAGACTAAATAGTAATGTCCGTTAGCATTTTAAGGAAACACGGCTATCGCCCCTGATATGAGTATGGACATTTACCTCGGATATAAAATGAATAATAATGCCAATCAATACGTGGGGCAATGGTGAATGAGTGTTTATTCTGTCAGAAAATGTCTCAGGTGATGTCTATGATATAAAGAACATTTTGTGCCTACAGAGTGGGCATGTACATTTAAAGGTACATGCCCACTCAGTAGGCACAAAATGTTGCATATGAAAATAGCCTGATACCAACGCGCGTCACTATCAGTAAAATAAATATTACTAAATGATTATATCTGTATAGCGGTCACTCGTAATATTTAGAACTTGTAGTAGAATAGTGACACAATTACACACTTATTTAATTCCTATAAAGAACAGTTTGTGCCTACTGATTGGGCCTGTACCTTTAAGTTGTTATTGATACGTATTTGGTCTGGTTGACAAATCCAAATTTGCATTTATTGTCATATTATTTATACTAAGTCATGTATCTTTAAAGTATAACCTATAGTCGATATGAGTAAGATATCTGATTTCATGATTGTTTTCACGACTGCTAAAGCCATAGGTGGAAGACTCGGACCTAGGACCTGATAAATGGCTCGTTTGTAAACCGTTACCCCACCCACCAATTTCATGTTCCGTACAATAGACACTATAGCGTTTTCAAGGTAGGAAAGAGCTTGGGAAAATATCGTAGTTTCGGACACGCTCAACACCACACATTTCGATTTTCCTGCTGACCTATGTCTCTGGTAATCGATAAATGTTATTGGGCTTCAAATATATTAACTTCAATCATCTGCTTTAAGCATTTCGTCGTAAGTTACGGGCAAATTAGATACCACAGCCAATGCGATAAGTGTGTGTACGAAAGAGTGTCACACATTTTTGTGGGCTGTGGAAGCATAAATTAAGTGTAAAATATGGCTGAAATCCCATTACAGCCCTAACATATTGACGTGAATCAATGAAATAAACATCAGTAAATCCGTTGTTACACTTTGTAACTAATAAGTGTCATTCACTAACCTTGAATGATCTAAAACGTGCGTTTATTTTGATTTTCGTCCCAACATTTCGACAACTTAACTTTCGGACTTCCTTTGATATATTCGCAGAAAGATCAATAATGTCGTCACGGGAAAACCTAAACTGGAGCATTACAAATACTACAGCCAATCAGATGGCGATGTGTGTGTGGGATTCTTTCGGAAAGAGATATTTCTCTGTAACGTTGGTAGCTAAAACGTGTGTAACTAACAATATACTAAACACAGGTGTTTAAAGTGAATATATTTGGGGACCTAAGGCATTTATTATTTGCCAGTGGCGTAAGTCAGCAGAATGTTTGAAACCTGTGGTATTTGAGCGAGCCCGAAACTAAGTCTGTCTGTGGCATTTTCCCAAGCTCTTGCCCACCTTGAAAGGCTGTACTGTATAATGTAAGGAAATGGGTGGGTGGGGTAACGTTTTTAAAATGAGCCATTTATTGGGTCCTATGTCCGAGTCTGCCACCTGTGGCTAAAGCTATGCCGTCACATATATGGATTTTTTTTTGCGATTTTGACGTCATTTTCCCGTACTTTTAATGTCGAATAAAAATCGCTTATTTCTAATGTGATGATAGTGTATGCAGGGTACCACCGGAAATGTGGCTGTACTGGAGAAATGTGGCTCATGGAAGTTTGTAATCAGTGTAGCTCCTGGTCAAATCGCACACTCCTGTAGCATGATAGCGATCTATGTTTCCTTGTTAGAAGCAGAGGGGTGTTTCAGTGATGCAATGTCGAACATGCAGATACTGAATCGACTGTGTCGATACACGGCTCGATCTGAATCTACACCGGGCGCATAACCAATAAGCCTTTGCATTTCTCACATCACAGCCACACATACAACACTTTGAAGTTAACCCTTTGAACCGAAAGCCGCTATAGCGGTTTATGCAAACAGTGCAGATCCAGATGAGCCGGCTCGTAACGAGCCGTCTCATCAGGATCTGCACTTTTTGAAAGTAATTTTTCATATTTTTGAGAAAGAAATGTACCCCTTTTCATAAATGGACTTGTCTGAAAACCATTTTGTGACGGTTGGATTGGTTGTAAAATAAACATATCAATATCCATTCCAGCTACTTAGGGATGAAAGGGTTAAGATTTGTTTCTTTCTTTGCAAGTGTTTGTATATGAATAGATATCGTGTTATGTAGTTATGCATAAAAGAGTGAATTTTATTTCCAATATTTGTAATAAATTTCTGCGAAGACACCGAACTGTTACACTTTTTCTGCAGTTATCTTTTGTGTTAAAGGATGCTGAGCATGCATTGGAAACATATTTGCAAAGGGAAATAACTAGCCACGATCACTTATTATACATACATCTTCCGGACGCCCTGGGAATTGCTGAGAATATTGGCTCGTGTTATAATTCATCACCGTATCAGGATGAGAATTCCGTACGCAGGAAGTGACTGGCCCGCTGTGCCGTAGCTGCGAATAAGCCACGGATACAGCCACTCGTCGATGAAATGTCTACTTCCGATTAAGCCTGTAACATATAACCGCGTCTACTGTGTAACACTTGGTGGTATATTTCGGTGGTATATTTCTGCATTCCACATACCCTGATATGTTATTCGTCATAAAACATTCAGTCATATTCATATATAACCGATGATATAGACGTCACATTATGCAGGCTAATAATACATTCCAGTAGTTCAACATATATATTGTATTTCATGTTCATATAGAAACGTTCATATAATTATAGCAGAACTAGTACGTTAATATTGCTTATAAAAGAGTATTGATTAAATTTAATATTATCGAAAAACAAATGTTTTTGAATTGTGTATATAGCCGTAAACTTTGGGCTGGTTTTGTTAAACAAACAGTCAGTACCTGATACTAAGTAACTGATTTACCTTACGAACACAGACATATTATTTCACAAATCCTGATTTATTTTGATTCCAATATAAGTTATCTCTAAATTTCAATCACAGTGCATTTAACGGTAATGAAGGTACTGATACAAGCACACAAAGATGGCCGAGTTGGCCACTCCATGTCCCGTATAGGACACAGTAACGGGGCAATATTCGCATATATCAAGGTGTATGATCACGGGGTATTAACAACAACAACAAGTATTGAAATGTCCAGAATCCATCTGATTCAAATTACGTATTGTTTTATATTGTCCTTATTTATGACGTATGTTGATGAAATACGGCGCATCAAACGCGTCTTGATAAGCTCCATTTTGTGGTCTTTGTATTTTCGCCCAAACTTATATCGTTTTTGCGAAGAATCGATGTCCGTGTCTACCAACACGGAAATCGATTCTTCCCAAAAACGACATAAGTCTGTGCCCGAAGTCCATGGACCACCAAATGCAGCTATTGAAGACGCGCTTGCTGCGCCATATTTCATCGGTCATTCTTTCGCTAGTTGCGGTAAAAACTTAGCGTTACACGGATATATACACCTAATTCTACTATTTATGTATATTTTATTGGATTTTAAATGGCTAAATACAAATAGGACAAAATATATCTTTTCGTCAGAAAAAATCAACTATTTCGATTTTATTGTCGCATTGGTCAAGCAGAGCGGTCCGCTGGTTTGACCGCAGAGCGCAGCGTAAAGCGGTCATTCTTTCGCAGTTTAAATAAAAAAAGGAGCGTAAACTGCAATTAAAAGCGGAGCGCAGCGCTAACTGCGCTATAAGTATTGCAATTCCGCAACCAACTCTTTGGACCGCAGTCACATGATTGCAGTCCGATTGCGGTCCAATTGCAATTAATGGGAACGCGAATTGCAATCCTGCGCTCCATGAATTGCAATTCGCCTGGAAAGAGAACCGCATGCCACACTGTAGCTATATATACATGTTACAATGATTTATGAAAAACACATCAAACATAGCAATATATACGTACTTGATTCACACAAATCTTTTACTTCGGAGGATATATGTTTGCACAGCGTGTAATACTTTATATGCGTGAAATAAGTCATAATGGCCAAACAGTAAGATGTCTAAGGTACCATGTATCAATAATTGAAGATTTACATCGGGTATTTGTGTAATGGTTATAAATAAATCTGCTTATATGATGATAGTATGGACAGTTAAGTAGGTAATTTTTGTACATCTTTCTATACTACCACAACGGGCATATTGGAGAATCTGAAATATTTTTCTGGTTCAGATCAGAATTAAGAGAGCTACAATTTGTGCGCAATCTGGTATGTATAATTTGTGCTTTTCTTATCACATGGTAGTAGTGTTTTTGGCACTATCCTTGAAGGACTATAAAGAAATGTTTTGAATTTCGAAAGTGACGATACCTCTCGGACATAGATTTTACAGTTGCTAATAATACATTGACATAAACCTCAAATATTTCGAGTGTAAACTGCACTAAAAACGCGTCTCACTGACCTAAATTCGCTTTTTAAAATTAAACACGTTCACTTCCTCATTCTACATAAATAGTAGCCGCCATCTTTGAAAATATTTCGATCACGTGCACGCAGTGGTTTGGTTTGTTACTGGAGACTGACGTCATTTCCCATTAGCCAACCAAATCACTGCGTGTCACGTGATTCGATATTTTCAAAGATGGCGGCTAATATTCATTTAAATGTATAATCAGAAAGCGAACAGGTTTGATTTTAAAAAGCGAGTACCCGCTATACAGATATAATCATTTAGTGGTGATTACACATCGCGGTGTAATCAGGATATTTTCATATGCAAATAAATCATGCTGCTTTTTAATTATTTATACTAATTAAATGCGTCACCTGAAACGAATAATATTTTCGACAGATTCTAAAGTATGATCATTGCACATCAAAAATTAAATACAGAGAATAAATAGCAATGTCCGTTAACATTATAAGAAACATGATTATCGCCCCTGATATCAGTGTGGAATCTTACGTCTGATATAAAATGTGCAATACTGCCAATCAATACGAGGAGTAATGGTGAATGAATGTTTCTTTTTCCATTTTTTCCATGAAAATCTTAGATAATGTCTCTGATATAAAGAACAGTTTGGCTTACTGAGTAGGCATGTACCTTTTAATGATAATGTACTCGTAGGTGGAAAATAGTAGCATTTGTGACTCACGTTAATGTGAGATACCAATTCATAAACATCTTCGTAAGAACATTCTTATCGTACGAAGTTTAGTGAAACAGGCACCTGAAGACCATTACAGAAATAACTATGACCATTCGAAGCCAGGAGCCCGTTTCACTAGACTTAGTACTACTAAAATGTTCGTAAGTGCAAAATTATGATAAAAGTGAATTTTACATTAACGATATTTTCTTGTAAACAATGACTGGATTTACATTTATTGAGCATAGGCTGCATATGCAGCCTATGCTCAATAAATGTAAATCCATCCATTGAAATTTCCATACGATCCTAAATTTGCTCTTACGAATATGTTTGTCGTACGAAGTTTAGTAAAACGGCCCCCAGTTTCCTACTTTCAGGTTCAGAGGGCAACATTTGTTGACTAACTTCATAAGAAACTCGGCGTAGTCTCGCTTCTTATTAAATTAGCAAAGTTTAACTTATTTAACACTTATTAGTATACATGAAGATGATTTATCATCTTCATGTAATATCATATACATAGTACACGCAAATTCCTATCCACCTCGTTCAAAGATCCAGATAAGGTGCGTATTTGTGTATTTTACGCACTTATTTTAGCAGAATACGCATTGATTATCAAAAGTGGGAGTACAAAATACTCACAGCAATGTGAAAATTACGCATTTGATTTTCAAATTGAGTAGTGCAAATACTGTAATAAAGTTGAAAACTTACTTAGTTCAGCTGCAAAAGCAAACAGTGTGCAGGTCAAATAAGTGAAATGTTAAATTTGTTTTATTTTGTATCATTTGGTCCCTATTTAATAAAGAAGAAATTTTAATAATACATTTGTAAATTTTAAAGTAAAATACGTATTGAATTTGAAATATGGGGGTATAATACTCGTTAGATACAAAACTTATCTGGAGCTCTGGTCATGTAAGAGTTCACCCCATTGTGATTTACCCGATTCCTCGAGGTCAAATGACACAAAAATAATTGTGTTGTTCCTCTCCATACCCTCCGTCTTGAGTTGCCTAGCGACCTCCAGCATGGCCGCCACCCCAGAACCATTGTCATCAACACCTGAGTAAAACACAATACCGTAATAACCCTATTTAAAGAGTGTCCCAATACTTAGGGTCAGTATGGTTGTACTGGTTTATTACAATAGCAATGTATTAGGATACAATTTCTTTTGGAAAACACCTATAAATCAAATGGTGTCCGAATATTTATGGTAATTATGGTATCTGCCAGTTTCACATTTTTTAAGGAATAAAACCATGGGCTGTTGTGTTTATTGTAGTATGAAAAACAGTTGGTCTGTTTAAAGTGCGTGGAGTTCAACTGTTTTCGTAGTACACTAAACGCAACAGCCCATGGTTTTATTTCTTATATTTACACTGCATGTTCTGAAAAATGTAAATGACCAAATACGGCGTTACATTTAGGAATCGTATTGTTTACGTCATTTTGTCGCATTTTGTCATGGAACTGCGACGTCGCCGGTCAATAGCGTGACGTTAAATTGACAACGACGATGAACGTCATGTATTTTGATGACGTCAAACATACTTTAACGAATCAACAACGTCACGCGACGTCACGTGGGGCTAATGTAATGTACTGGGATAAACGCAATACGTGGAATCGGCGTTTCTATTATGAATACATGGGCAGTGTAACTATTATAGGAATGAATGGCCGGAAGGCCTCGTCCAGTATTCCCGCGAATTTTCCAAGTTTATATCCCCGATAAATTCCACAAAAAGGCCATTCATATTCCTTATAATTCCAGCATTTGAAATCAATTCATCAAGAAAATGTGTTTATTTTCCGTTTTCTTTATAATTATTTTAACTGCACCTCAAAGTTACGGAAAGTAGTTCGGCGTGGGAGTTTACTGGGATATAAATTTTGGACAGAGACTTGCTACGGGCCAATCAAATGTTAGGGAATTGTGTAAATATTTGTGTGCTGGAATTATTTCGTAATCACTGTCAATTACGTGTCTACACATTTTTTTCGAGCTGGCAATCACACTTTTATTTCTATAATACTTGCCAATTACACGTTTCCGTACAAAAATGTGGGTCGCTTCATTGTCCATGGTGTTATATAGTTTTATCGGATGTTTTGGAGGATTTGTTAATGTTTTCATTTTTGGAAAGTATTTTCAATGCTAGATCATAAAATAAATGCTGGGTTTTGCGGAAATCATGTTTTGGCCTCCATTTGTTACATTCAAAATAAATACAATCTTTCAAATACTGTAACAGTTATATTTTCATATCATCATATAAGAATGTCACAGGTTCGTATATATATTTAAATATATATTTATAGTTTACTTTGGGTGACCGAACGAATATATGGTATAATATTGTATGTGAATACATATTATAATAATGCACTATGGCTACGACTAGTTTGATTCGATGTATCGGTGAAGAATGACCGGGTGAAGGCCAATTCGCGCGCTTCAGCCGAGAATTATATTTTGCGCATGCATGGCTACATTCAATCAACATACATACAGGCTATGACGTCACAGTACGGGAAAGAAACATACAACGAGACGTATCACATGACATGTGTGGACAAATGAAATACAGACACGCAACAAAATGGACGACACGAACAATACGTAACGATACACGTGACATAAACGGGGCGTACAGTGAAGATTATACATTAATAGGGGCGCATGTTGAATTTTAATTACCATACAGCCACAGGTATACATATCTGACCCTGTGACAAGAACAAATATATTTATATTTGGAGGCCATCTTGGATTTATGAATATAAACAACAAAAACAATATTACATTTACATTAAATCTATATCGAACGACATTTCCTCGAGATCTGCAGTTTAATAAACTTCCGACGGACCATTTCCAATTGTTCAGAGAGGGCGACCACCTTGGACTTTCTCGAACTTCCATCCAGCGTAAATTGTAAACGCACTCTTTGTAAAATGTATATAGAGAATAGTAGGTTAGTGCCGTGAATGGGAAAAAGTATCTGGCGCGGCACGGAAACGGGATGTGCTCGGCTCTTAGTGCCGTGAATGGGAAAAAGTATCTGGCGCGGCACGGAAACGGGATGGGCGAGGCTCTGCCGAGCACATCCCGTTTCCGTGCCGCGCCAGATACTTTTTCCCATTCACGGCACTAACCTACTATTATATTTATCCTGTCAACATCTACAATTACAATGTAGCTTTAACATGCACAAAATAACCCCAGCCGCATCGTCAAAATCGGAGAATCGACTAGTATGACAACCGCGCATATTCATACGCAGTGGTTAGGTCGTATTGACAGGATATCAAAAATGTTCACGGCAGCGTGTTTCACGGCACATACGCACTGTGTTGACGGGATACAACTGTATTCGTGCACATATTTCCATTTTGTATGAAATAAGCAGACAGTGAATCAATGTTGGCGGCCATTTTGAAATTCCAATCCGACGAGAGTATTGTATTCAACGTCGCACTACTGACTATAAAGACGGTAAAAAATGTAGGTGTCGGGTATGCTCTGCATGTGATGTAGTCATGGCGCTAACTCTGGCACTCAACGGATTTTAATGACACATGCGCATCAAACGCGTCTTGATAAGCTGCATTTTGGTGGTCTCTGTACTTTGTCCAAACTTCTGTCGTTTTTCCGAAGAATCGATTTCCGACACGGAGATCGATTCTTCGCAATAACGACATAAGTGTGTGCCGAACTCTCGGTAGCAACACATGCAGCTCATGAAGACGCGTTTGCTGCGCCATATTTCATCAAAATCCGTTGCATATTAAGGAAAATATCAAATAATAGTTACTTTGGAGTGGGCGAGATTTCAACACTTTCAGCAATTGTTGTTGTAACCACGTGATCATGCACATTGACTATGATTCAGAATCAATCAGATTAATCACTTTGAAGTAATGGGTTGGAATAAACGACATTTAGGAGAATGTATCTTGCCTTGAACTTCACCCTACATTTTAAGCCAATCGCTGGTCAGTATCGCGTTCCACTTATTTCACATATTGCAATATTTAACCCCAATAACTTACATATTACCATATTGAATGACTACCTGCTCGAAAGGAAATACAAAGCAATACTCGGATGGGAGACTGCATTATCAACCTGGCAAATTATAAGTATTCTATTGTTGAAATATTGTATTGTTAAGGAACTAACGCTCCCTCGCATTTAATTCCTCGAAAGTCTTATAATATAAACAACAAGGTCATCTTTGTCACTAAGCTACTACCCCGCTAGCAGCTGGCAAAAAAGTTATTGAATAAACAAAAACACATGGAACGCGTTTGCCGTACAAACGTATGGGTCGTATGCAAAACAAAGCAACATCCAAAGACACACATTGTGGCCAAATATAATAAAAATCGGTGAAGCGGCTCATAAGCCTATCAACAGATAAGGTCATTTAAGGTCGGGTCAGTGGGTTTAGTACTAAATCCCATATATTACCTGTACACGTACATGTACATGTTCAAGTACATGCATAAATGGGGGGGTCCCAAAATTAGAACTGAATATTTCCAATAAAAAACAATATGTTCAGTTCAGTCCTGAAATCAGAATAATCCTGACCTGATGTCAGGTCCTCGCCACACCAGAATCAATTTGCCCCCTCCCAAAAGCAGTAGTATCAGTAATAATCTTACTACTTTTATAATGGGCAATAACTCAATTCACCTCCTAGGTAACAAAAGAGCCAAAGATACAAACGTACCTGAGGGCCAAACGAGGCAAATCGTGATTCCTACAAGGAGGAATCCCTACCGTTAATTTACGCCGTCGCGTTCACCCGACCAACCACCCACTGTTACTAACGTACGCACGTAGCTCGTACATGGACTAACGTTACATCCGCGGTTACCTATCGGCGAGGGGATAAGACATATGTTACTGTTTACATATTTGATATTTAAGGGGGAAAATGCAAGTGAGCGCTAGCGACCGCAGCAATTTTCCCTTAAAATACAAATATGTGAACAATAACTTTTACATACGTACCGGATGAGTTTGCGACAGTGTCATAATGAGCGCCAATCCCCATAAGGTTGTCCTCGGCCGTCCCGAACTTCTTTCCCTTGAGCAGACCAATAACGTTCGTGAACGTTTGCTGTAAACAATAATACAAAACTCATATGAGACACGCCGTGTGATTTTGTACCTTCGGATATCTGCGTAATTGCATGAAATAAGTTTACAAAATTTAGAATATTTTCCGTAAATGGCGGCAAACGTTGACAAAAATTATATATTCCGCATGTACTCTGAAGATTTTGTCAACCCTTGACTATATTTATGGAAAATATTGTAAATTTTGTAAACGTATTTTATGAAATTACGCAGATGTCCCAAGGTACAAAATCACATGGCGTGTCTCATCTGTCTATGTGACTGGAGAAATTGGTCTTATGGGTTTTGCGACTAGTGTAGATCCAGATCAACTTGTGCATCCGCCGTTGCCTGTCAATAGCGTGATGTTAGTGACAACGACGATGAACGTCATGTATTTTGATGACGTCAAACAAACTTTAACGAATAACAACGTCGTGACAACGTCAGCGGGGCTGATGTAATGTACAGGGATATAAACGAAATACGTTGAATGGGCGTTTCTGTTACGAATTTATGGACATTGTAAATGTTCACTATTATTATTATATTATGAATATATGCTGAAAACCAAATCAGCTTTGAACAGTTACTCCTGATCTGCACAGGGCCATCGCCAGCATCATAAGATTGGTCCGGCGGAGGTCGGGATCCCACTGACCACACACCCAAAGTGTATATTGTTACCACTCAGTTTAACCGTCTCGTCGAGACCGTTCAACTGAGTGGTAACAACATACACATTTGGTGAGAAATTGGAAAAAAATGCAGAAAATATTTAGAGATTTGTGCATCTGCTATAATATTATCAAACGACTTCTAGCCGACACGAACAAGAAAGCCGGAAATTCATGTTGGAGTCAACAGTATGAGAAATGCATAATTCATGTTTATATAATATTAATAATACTAATTACATTACTGTTCGGCCCTTTTATGTTCAAAATACATATATATATTTCAATAATTTTTACGAAAACATTATTTTTTATTGAAATATTTTGAATTCATATATATATATATATATGTATTTTGAATTCAAAATATTTCAATAAAAAATAATGCGACTGCCGGACCAATAATTTTGACGAAGAGGTGCAGAGGCGCGTCGGAACAGATCCGGCAGATCCGGCGACTGCCAGAAACCTGTTCCGACGCGCCTCTGCATCCTATTAATGTTCTTCGTCTATTACAATCGATTGGAATGGTATATTCGTGTGTGACGTCTAATATCCCTTGCCCCTATGTGTCTTGTCGATATGCTGAAAACCAAATCAGCTTTGAACAGTTACTCCTGATCTGCACAGGGCCATCGCCAGCATCATAAGATTGGTCCGGCGGAGGTCGGGATCCCACTGACCACACACCCAAAGTGTATATTGTTACCACTCAGTTTAACCGTCTCGTCGAGACCGTTCAACTGAGTGGTAACAACATACACATTTGGTGAGAAATTGGAAAAAAATGCAGAAAATATTTAGAGATTTGTGCATCTGCTATAATATTATCAAACGACTTCTAGCCGACACGAACAAGAAAGCCGGAAATTCATGTTGGAGTCAACAGTATGAGAAATGCATTATTCATGTTTATATAATATTAATAATACTAATTACATTACTGGCCCTTTTATGTTCAAAATACATATATATATATTTCAATAATTTTGACGAAAACATTATTTTTTATTGAAATATTTTGAATTCAAAATATATATATATATATATGTATTTTGAATTCAAAATATTTCAATATAATGCGACTGCCGGACCAATAATTTTGACGAAGAGGTGCAGAGGCGCGTCGGAACAGATCCGGCAGATCCGGCGACTGCCAGAAACCTGTTCCGACGCGCCTCTGCATCCTATTAATGTTCTTCGTCTATTACAATCGATTGGAATGGTATATTCGTGTGTGACGTCTAATATCCCTTGCCCTATGTGTCTTGTCCATCTAGTACTTGCATATTGTATGGGACATAAACTCAAATAATTAATGATAGCTCGAAATATTTAGAGCTAGCATTACATAGAGCTAAATGTCTTATTCCCGGTGAAATACTTCTATATCCGCTGTATGTCAAATCAGTTGGTGTAGTCAGCCAAATTATAACGCAGAAAAACTGAAAAGAATCGTGGACAAGACGTTCACTGTGATGTTCCAGATCAAATTAAATCACAGATTGTTACATGGCTGTCGTTGTTCGTCACCGCTCACAGCCGTGTTCAAATGTACAGCGCATGCTGTTTGACCATGGCTGTAGACAATGCTCATTTCGGGGCCAGGCAAACACCTACGTAATGTATGTGTCTCATGACGTTACTAGAACGCACCATTACGTCACCAGACCAGTTCACAACTGTCGCACTGAAATTTTGAAATTGATACGGTTGCATCACGCGACGTGTACTGTGACCCCGGAATATGTATGTGCAAATCAGCTGTTTGAATGGAACAGGTTATCCAATTACCGAAAGTGCTGCATATATGCTCAAATTGCATTATATTATATACCGACGGAAATGATTTCTAAAAACATATTTGTATAATATACATATATATATATTATAAAAATATGTTTTTAGAAATGTTTCACAACTTGTGAAACGCTATGTGCGAAAACCGACTCTACACAGGCCATAGTTGCAAACATGCCTAGAACACTCGAATCATTTGTTGTGGAAGTGTGGAAATGTTACTGAACGCGAGCCAAGCGATTGTATCAAAAGCATGTAGTACCTTCGCCACAAATATCATTAAAGGTAAACAGTATTTTCCTCAGACTGGAGTACATGTACACTATTGGTGAACAATACCTGTGAAACATTTGGTGCAGCGAAGTTGTGGTATTCTGTCTCTAACCCATATCGCCTAAACTCTTCATATATGAATTCCTTAGCGGCCATCTTGTACGCCATGTTTGTGGGGGAATGATGCCTTGGCTTGGACAAATACTGCTCAATGGTTGTTCGCATGTAGTTTATGTCGCAGCGTCGCACAATGACACCTGTGAGTGTCACAAAAACGTGTAGCTGCGGGTAGTAAAACTCAATGAGTTTTGCAGTGTTACTGGGTGAGACAGAAACGTCACTACTGTTTGTTCCACGTAACTACAGCCAATGGGGTTTTGGCCAAATAAGCTTAAGTATATATTTGTTTCAACAAAATAAAAATGTTACCTGCCTGTCTCAATCGTTTTATTTGACTAAATTCCGGAAAAAAAATTGTGAAAAAAATGGAGGAGAGTGGTTAACATGACAGGTGTGAAATTTATTCTGAAAAATTACACGAAACCTGGTGAAATAGCACGGAAATGATCTAACTAAGAACATATAAGTTAAACGGTTCGAT
Organism: Conchocele bisecta; assembly: GCA_029237695.1. Taxonomy (NCBI): domain Eukaryota; kingdom Metazoa; phylum Mollusca; class Bivalvia; order Lucinida; family Thyasiridae; genus Conchocele; species Conchocele bisecta. The sequence continues at coordinate 22,043,397 of CM055281.1, read as the reverse complement.
CCCCGGCTGCGATGAGGCCGATTTTTTATTGTAATTTCTTCTGATATACATAATGCCTATAAATAAAAAATAAAATATGAATATATCTACGGTATGATATATAAGGAATCACAATATTTACTTACCGATCAGCAGCAGCAGCGGCAGGGTTGGGATTACGTGAAACCGCATGCTCGTTTTACAATGGTCTGTATAGAGCCAAACGCCTGCCGAATGCGTGCACGGTAACTCCACAACTGAATAAACACGTATGCATGACATATGCTTATTATGTTAATGATTTTATCATAGTTGTTCGGAAAAAAGGATTGTTGATGCCTGCGACCAGTTTAGAACCAGATCAGCCTGTGCATATGCGCTGTCTGATCAAACACTCATTAAACAACTGATTAAACACTATTGCATGACATATGATTATTATGTTAATGATCTTATCATAATTTATGTGTACCGAAAAAGGGATTGTTGATGCCTGCGACCAGTTTAGAACCAGATCAGTCAGTCACATTTTCATTCCTTATATACTGGCCCATAGTTGGTTAGTGTGAATGACATCACGGACGGCCGGTTGCATTACGTGCGCCAATCAGTAGATACGCTTGAGAAATTCCACTTAAGCGTGATATATTGCCGCCTTATACAGGGTCTGACTCGTATTGTTCATACGTTTGCCAGACGTTTGTTTACAGACTAGATAATTAGCTGTTCCCGGATGTTTTTTTGATTTATTGTCCCACCAAGAAACCAGTGAATGTAGGAGCCTTTTAAATGTGAAAACTTTCCCAAAAAATACTGATTGTAAGTAATGCGCACTGGATACGTTTTCGAACCTGGCATGTGCGATACTGTCGGTATAAAGCCATACATGTATACTAAACTAGTATCTGTTTCACGGAAACCTGCCCAACTGTTACGCCTATTTAAACACCATAATACTCCATTATTTTTTACATCAAATCATTTTTCAGCAAAATTTAGCGATGAGCCATCTTTTTATTTATCGAAACTCGATCCTATAACTGAATAAAGTAATAGCCGAAATCAAAACCTGAATGCAAGAATGTAATGTTAAACTGTCACGTGCGATCAGATTTTCGACATTTCCTAGTGTCTAACAGCTTGCTGGATTTCATAATCAGAAAAACGAACCCTAACCCTGTTTTTATTTGAACATGTACATGTATTACCAGTTTGAACAAGAATTGCGTCTGTCGAACGCGGATGCCACCTACAGCATATTTGATAAACTGTGACAAAGTGGTTAACCGAAAAATGTGACGGACGGACGGACAGACGACAGACGGACGGTCCAAACACTATATGCCACCCGTTTCTTCGAAACCCGGTGGCATAAAAATAAAGGAATCGATCCTGCATTAGTCGGTGTTCATACAACAATTCCAGAAGAAAATGCCGAGTGGTGGCCCACCGTCTAAACTGTCTGTGTATATATATAGAGAACAGTAGGTTAGTGCCGTGAATGTGAAAACATATATGGCAAGGCTTAGTAAACGGGATGAGCGAGGCTCTGCCGAGCATATCCCGTTTCCGTGCCGCACCAGATAGTTGTCCCATTCACGGCACTAACCTACTATTCTATTTATCCCGTCAACACCTACAAATGGCTTTAAAATGCAAAAAAAGATAATCCCTGCCACCACACATATTCATACGCAGTGATTAGGTCGTATTGCCTAATCCCCGCAGGGGACATGCATTTTTTTTTATTAATTCGTTCCCACGAAATAACAAATCGTTCCCTCAATTTAACAATTCATTCCCTCGAATTAACAATTCGTTCCCACGATATAACAATTTGTACCCTCGAATTAACAATTCAATCCCACGAAATGACAATTCGTTCCCTCAATTTAACAATTCGTTCCCTCAAATTAACAATTAATTCCCACGATTTTACAATTCGTTCCCACGAATTAATAATTAATTCGTTCCCGTGTGAACGAATTGTTATTTCGTGGGAACGAATTAATAAAAAAAATCCATGTCCCCTGCGTGGCTCCGTAATTGAGCGTACAAAGTGGGACTCGCCTGAACGGTATTAACCCTTACACTGCCGAATTAAATATTGTCGTCTGCTGTGTTTATTTTTTATTTTCGATTTTTCTCATCAAAAACATGGTTTGACAGCATTTTAGAATCATTTCCACTGGAAATGATTCTAAAGTGCTGTCCAACCATGTCTTTATCGAGAAAGAAGGCAAAATATAAAGCATCAGCAGACGACAATTTTGGTGCTCAGCAGTCTAAGGGTTAATGCATCATACGCGGGCACAGACTGCAACATAACGGGAATACTACACATTTTCCCGGAATGACGTCCAAGTTCCTCTTATTGGATGCGTTTAGTTGAAAATATTCGACGGTCAAAATAACCCTTATAACCGTATTTTGTCCTTGTTTCGTGTAGTCACGGACATAGACGAGTGGCGAACAGTGTAGACACGTATCAATCTAAGTATGTGTACAGTGTACATGATAATCCGAGACTAGACTGGTCGCAGCTGTCATAATGTGTATTTTGTATAGCGACTACTCGGATGTAAAAACAGATATCCCGTTGTAAATTACCACAAGCTTACGTAGTTAATTTGTTAACAGACGTAATGCGATTCGTAGCTTGTTCAGTGTATATACATGACCATATAGAAGGGCCATAACTCGAGCATAATATACTACAGTGCGTGTGTGGTTATCGTTCCTATATCATCTGCAATAGTCCAGTTTTATAATCACAACAGTAACGTACGTCTTTGTTCAAAACAGTTGATTATGTGGATTATGTGGAGTAATTTGGTGTTAAAGAGTTCATAATGTATTTAAACTTGCTGATATCATCGGGTAAAGTAGCGACCACCAGATTCTCGTGAATTTGGTTCAGAAATGCATTTCTAAGATCGCTATAGCCAAAACTAGGAAATGTCACTAAGACATGCATCTCATGCTCGACCTCTCCACGGTTACATACTTTGCAGGTTCTGTGTTTGATTGGAATCACTGGCCTTCTGTATCTACCTAGTTCCAGAGCTTGGGCCCGTTTCACTAAACTTCTGTATATGCAGCCTATGCTCGATACATGTAAATCCATCAATTGAAATTTACAGACAATCCTAAATTTGCGCTTATTACGAACATTTTAGTCGTTACGAAGTTTAGTGAAACGGGCCCCTGGTGGGTAAGTAGCAGTAGCCTCCGTAAAGTTGGAGAGATCTGCAGCTGATCGTGTCAATATGTCTTTGAATTTTCAGTGAGCCTGGTCTTGACCTTTATCGATGATAAATGCCGTTGGCACGTGTTTCATAAGGTCAAGGTCATAAAAGTTGAAAAGGTCACATTCCTCCAATATGCGTTTGACTTCGCGGGACCACGTGCTTCTGTAATGCGACGCATAGGTCATATCCAATTTAAATACCATGTGAGGAATTCTGTGTTCTTCCAGCTTGCACAGTTTGCACCATAGTATTATCATTTCACATTTTCTTCGGATACGTGAGACGTCCATCCAGTGTCGACATCTATCGCCAGTAACGGGGTCTGCCTCACAACTCCCAGGAACGTAAGAAGCGCCTTATCAAGGTGTATGATCACGTGGTTACAACAACAACAACAACAACAGGTACTGAAACTTCCAGAAGCCCTCCGATTCAAAGTACATACTCTTTTATTTTGTCCTTATTATGTAACGGATTTTTATGAAATATGGCGCATCAAATGCGTCTCGTTAAGCTGCATTTGTTGGTTTCGGTACTTTGGCCCAAACTGCTGTCGTTTTTTGCGAAGAATCGATTTCCGTGTCAGTTGGCCCAATCTTCTGTCGTTTCTGCGAAGAATCGATTTCCGTGTCTACTGACACGGAACTCAATTATTCGCAAGACAGACGTTTGGGCCAAAGAACCGAGACCACCAAATGCAGCTCTTGAAGAAGCTTTTGCTGCGCCATATTTCATCAAAATCCTATTAAGGAAAATATCAAATAATACTTACTTTGGAGTGGTCGCGCTTTCAACACTTTCAGCCATTGTTGTTGTTGTTGTACACATGATCATGCACCTTGCTTATGTCGAAGTTTGCCCTTGGATGCGTACGCCCGCGGCATAGTCCGTGATAAGTCGTGGTAAGTCGAGGCATTTCATACTGAAATGTTTGGCTGTTAGGGCACCCAGTGCGCGGCTAGCAGCATCATGGTATATGTTCCATTCTTATTCCACCTCTAAGCAATAGTATCCGACTGACTTAGAACCTTATGGACGAATATTATTATAGGATAGTCTCCGTCCAAATCAAGACAAAGCGACTTCACCAGGTGGTTTATTCTGATTCAAATGAGTATTTAAATTTAATACATGCAATTAGTGATAATTGGCACGACGAACGCGACATTCGCTGACTTTAGACAATAATGGGTGTCAAACTGTGAACCTGCTGACATGTTTGCTATAGTCTTTCCAAATGTGCTTTTGTGACAGAGTATCTGACTTAGTACAACAAGCAAAGTACCGTTTGTTTCGGTCACACGTGTGGCGGCCATCTAGAATTTCAAAATGGCTGCCATTCAAGATATATATACTTTTTTTTTTCAAGAGAATAAGCATATTTTCAACTATAAGTTAGAGAAATTAGTTATAGGATACATTGTATATACTTAATTGAAATACAGTAGTAACATTTCTGTTCAATAACAAAGATGTCTGCCATTTTAAAATTCAAAATGGCCGCCATAACATTAAATTATGTGTTATGTTCGATTGAATACCAGCACTTTCAAAGGTAACATGGATACCTATCTACATAATCATGCAGTAAATGAAATTTGTCATTTGAACATGTATCATTAAGTCATATATCTTTATTTATGTAGGTTGTATTTCAAAATGGCCAGCGTTCTAATCAAACAGTATTATCAGCATGACAATAGCAACTGTTTGGACTAAACAATTAATATGGTTGGTTATGTACGACAGTGATGGAACTATTACATTAGACACATTTGTAAGCAGTCATACGTATGTCTGTCATTTTAAAATTCGAATTGACCACCATATGTAGAACATTTTGTCGTATTCCAATTTATGAAAACAGACGGTATATGATAGAAAGTGTGTGGTTGACTATGATATTATAGGCATCTCCACCTGAAACATTATGTGACACTTTGCTATAGCCTACACACATTATACAAGGACATTCACCATTGGTCAACACTACTGCTAATTTATTTATATGTATGACCTATACAACTATTGAGTTTCATTACAAATGACAGTCTTATAACAGGCAATATGTGATTGGTTTCATATATTGTTAATCTTTGTGTCTGACCTGCTGGAATCTATTGTTTATTATAATGCATTCTATAAATATCACGCAATCTGAGTGGCTGATGGTCATACATTACAGGTATATCATTGTTGATGAACGGTTGCAAGTTATTTCAATATGTATTTCTACGCCAGTAGTAAAGGAGTGCATTAGAAATAGGTTAACCGCATTGTAATTTTGAAATTTGCGGCGTATATCAGAAAATGATAGATCGGAAAACATGTTTAATGGCTCCGCTAGCGCGTCGCCATTAAACAGATTTTCCGACCTATCATTTTCTGATATACGCCGCAAATTTGAAAATTACAATACAGTTAACCCTATAGTTTAATGTAAAGTACTGGCGAACATTTCCACTAACTCATGCCTGATGATATATAAATTGCATTATTTGTAAAAGGGTAACTTTTATTTGTGATATAGAGAATAGTAGGTTAATGCCGTGAATGTGAAAAAATATCTGGCAAGGCTTAGGAAACGGGATGGGCGAGGCTCTGCAGAGCACATCTCGTTTCCGTACCGCGCCAGATATTTTTTCCCATTCACGGTACTAATCTACCATTCTATTTATCCCGTCAATACCTACAAATGGCTTTAAAATGCAAAACAACAATAACCCCAGTCACTGCACATATTCATACGCAGTAAATTACGTCGTATAGACAGGATATCAACAATGTTTCACTGCACCATGTTCACGACACATACGCACTGTGTTAACGGGATAAAAATTGCATAGGGCATTATTTGTAAACGGGTAATTTTATTTTTGATACTCTATATTTAATGTTAGGCTGGTATACCTTTCACGTCAAGCCACATTTATAAAATCGGTGAATAATGGATGTTGCGAAAATATCATATTCCACGGGTAAATTAACAGTGAATTTATTTATTTTATGGTATTTAACGGCCTGCTAACATCTGCAGTCATTTTGGGCCAGGTTAACGGGATTGAATCCCGTATTTCACTTGTACGGATGAGGGGGTATATAGATGTGAAAATTCCAATTATTTCTGACTTTATTGTGAGAGTTGCGGGTGGTTGGTTGAGAGCATGCGCAAGGTAATTTAACCCTTTAAACCCTAAGGAACTGGAATGGACTGTGATATGCTAATGTCCCGACCAATCCAACCGTCACAAAATGATTTTCAGATTCGTCCATTTATGAAAAAGGGGGTGTTTTTGTTCTAAGAAATATGAAAATTACTTGCAAAAAGTGCAGATCCTGATGAGACGGCTCGTTACGAGCCGGCTCATCTGGATCTGCACTGTTTGCATAAACCACTATAGCGGGCTTTCGGGTTCAAAGGGTTAACGATGGGGTTCACCCTTACTGTAACCCAAACATCCCTTGTTTAACGCTCAGATACATTTTGGCTTTCTAATACGTGAGTGTTAAATTCGATTATACCCATTATAAGAGTAGTAAAATTAATAATAATGCTATTGCTTTTAGGGGATGGGGATATGTGACTCTGGTGTGGTGAGGACCTGACATCGAATCAAGTCATTCTAATTTCAGGGCTTTCATGTAAATATTTTGTTCTCCTTGCAGGATTTATCTCCCATCCGTATAAGTGAAATATGAGATGCGACCACGTTATCCGGCCTAAAATGGTCTTAGCTGCTGGTAGGCCGTCAGAAAAATGAAATAAATAAAGCGTGTATGTAATGCAATGAATTTAATTATAATCATACAGTAGTGGGGATTGTGGCCATTTTGAATGAACGAGTTCGCCATGACCATGATGATTGTCGTACAAACAATCATTTTAACTGATGTCCTAGACTACATATATTGGCAAAAACTAAATTGTATATGTATAGCTAACGTGTTTCTTGATTTATTATCACAAATGTATGTATTGTAGCGGCCATCTTGGATGTTCAAGCTTTATGGCAGATGCTGCCTCGGAGCGTTTGGGAGACGGATATCGTATGCTTAGAAGGCGCAAAGCTTCGATTCTGCATATCTGTGGCTGTGACTATGGGTTTTGCAACCAGTGTAGATTCAGATCAGCCTGTGCATCCGCAGTCTGATCCGGATCTGCACTGTTCGCCATTCCATCAATGAAACACACGCCATGCTTCTAATAAGCAATGTATACCGTGTGGTGTGTGCTATTGGATCAGGAGCTACACTGGTCACCTATGAAAGTGCATAGAATCTTGAAATCAATTTGGAATTGGTAGTATTACTAAATACCCTGGACAAATGAGACGTATGGCATTTGTGATCAGTGTAGCTCCTGATCAAGTAGCACACTCATGTAGCCTGAAGATGATATATATTGCTGGTTAGAAGCATGTCGGTTGTTTCATTGATGGAATGGCGTACAGTGCAGATCCTGATCAGAGTGTGCGGATGCACAGTATGATCTGGATCTACACTGGGCGCAAAACCCATAAGCCCCATTTCTCCAGTCACATCTACGTGCTTGCACAATGTCACATTCATAAGAACCATACGCGCCCAATATGTGAACCTATTGATAATGAATAAACTGTTATTATAAAACCCGCATGTCTCGCCCACCGAGGCTTTGATAGTATGCCGAACCAAAACATTTAACCTGGACGGACGTATAATAAGTTGCTGAAGTCCAATTATAGGTAGACCAGGTGTATTATCATATCATAGCCTGGTTTCCGTGTTAATAACTACATGCTAAAGTGCACGTGCATGCATGTCAATATAATTGTGTATCTTGGTGCGAAAAATATACATGTAGTGTGGCTCAGTGGTATCGAAGCGGGAGAATATGTATACGTTTGCAGAACTTTTGTTCATTTTATCTGGTCGTGAGTTCGAACCTCACAAAACGATTACTTTTGTCAATATCATTCTGTTATTTTTATGAATGCTTGCTGGAGAAGCGAATAAATGAAACGGCGAGGGTGATAACTACTGCTGTATGACCTCAATGTGACATGGTCGGCTAGAACATACTCCAGATTCTTCATGTACACACATATGAAATTTGCATTTAGTTATTAGTTTTCTTCAAAGTGTTGCTAACGTTGTGCATGTAATCTATCTCATGCTTAGTTAATGTAATTTGTAAGAGCAACACACATAACAAATAAATATATAATAGAATATAAACAAATAAATATGGGCCGCGCTCTGTGAAAACCAGCCTTAATGACAACGTCATGAAAGCCTGAAAATGACGTCGCAAAGCTACGCTTAAATATACCAACATCACGTCGGATTTTGACACTTGAAATAGTTGCGTCATTGCAATAAGTTGACGTTGTCCTTATTATAACCGTACGCTTTACTATTTGTGGCTCACAAACATGTTAATGCTGGATACGCGTAGCAGAATTGTATAGTTGTTTTCATAGTGGTTCAGACAGTTGTCTATTTTTTCGGCTTCCTTCAAGGAAACACACAGTGATTTTGTTATTTTTTATAATATATGGACGACTTGTGCCCTGACATTTGAAACTAAATAACCATACAACCGGTAATTTTTAAATAACACCATCACAGAATCAGTATTATGTAACAAATAGAACTGGGCACAGGGCTTAAATCGTTTAATTTACTGTTTCGCCTGTCGAATGTTTAAAAAATCAACATAAAAATACGATTTGGAAATTTTCAGAAAAATAAGCGTATCACAGATGTATAACTAGATCGGTCAGTAAGCGAGGCTTACGGAATACCCCCCGGGTGGGGTGGGCCCAGGTACCCCTAAACTATGTAAAATGTTCCAAGTGTGTGGGCTTGTGACCTTGACTCTGGGCTTAGCGGGAGCGGCATGAACGTGAATTTGTCACAGGGTGGTAGAGGTCCATTGGAGCAATGCGTGTGTGAAATGTGAAGCAGATCCAAGCAAGGAAATAGAAGTTATGTTTTGTAAAGAGACTAACTATGTGACCATGACCTCGAGATCAGCGGGAATTTGTCACAGCATGATAGTAGAGCCTTAGAGGAATGCATACATTAAATATTAAGAATTTTCGATGAAAGAAATAGAAGTTATAACATATTTCTCTGATGTTAAGTTTTGTAGAGACTAAGTATGTGATCTTGACCTTGGAATCAGCGGGGGATTGGACGGTCGTAGATTTATCACAGCATGATAGTACAACCTTAGAGGAATGGACGAGTGAAATATTAAGAATTTTCAATGAAGGAAATAGAAGTTATAACTTATTTCTCTGATGTTAAGTTTTGTAAAGCGACCAAGTATTTGACCTTGACCTTGGGATCAGCGGGGGTTAGACGGTCGTGGATTTGGCACAGCATGGTAGTAGAGCCTTACAGGAATGCATGTGTGAAATATTAAGCATTTTAGATGAAGGGAATAGAAGTTATAACATATTTCTCTGATGTTAAGTTTTGTAAAGAGACTAAGTATTTGACCTTCACCTTGGGATCAGCGGGGTTTGGACGGTCATGGATTTTGCACGGCATGGTAGTAGAGCCTTACAGGAATGCATGTGTGAAATATTAAGCATTTTAGATGAAGGAAATAGAAGTTATAACAATATTTCTCTGATGTTCAGTTTTGTAAACAGACTAAGTATGTGACCGTGACCTTGGGATCAGCGGGGGTTGGACGGTCGTGGCTTTGGCACAGCATGGTAGAAATATTAAGCATTTTAGATGAAGGAAATAAAAATTATAACAATATTTCTCTGATGTTAAGTTTACGGACGCACGGACGGACGGACAATCTGACTCCAGTATACCCCCCTCCCACAACCCGTTGCGGGGGGTATAATTATGATAGTGCCACAATATACGCCGCTCCTGGCATATCGCATGATGGTGACACTGGGCCAAACATGTTTTAGTATTTAGTGAGTTGGTATTGTGTCACATGCATATTTACTGCGACACAATAATCATGATAATTGTAATATATAATTGTAGCCACCAAGGACGTAGCCTACTGATTTCTATCTGTATCTGCTACCACTTCCGTGTACGGTTTCACGTAATTTTTAGCGACTTTCAAAAATATCACACTGAATCAGCCGTACGATTGCCGTTTGATAACAATGTAGATATTCTTTAAAATGACCACTGGTAAATATGGTTATATGAATGTATAGTAATTTTACTAGTATATTTGCAATCATTGCAGACACTGATCAGACTGCACAGATCTCCAACATTTACACATTTTCAAGAAGTCCGACTTTGCCAGATTGTTGTTAATTTTCTTACATTGTACTACATTATACTAAATAATGTTCGTCTGCGTGTTTGTTTGTTATCTAAGGGCCGATTTAGTCGGAGGCGCGTACATAATATAAAGAAAACTCACATGTACACATTAAACACGTCTAAAGTCAAATGAGCCGCTTCGAACAATAGTCGCAGGGTGTGGAGTGTCATTTCAACACAATCAATGTTGTGATCGGGACAAATTTAGTGTGTAAATCACTGACTGTGTTATAGTGTGCAGTTATGCAAAATACATGTACGTACGCCACGGTGCTTTTCAGGGGCGGATCCAGGATTTCAGGTTAGGGTGAGGGGGGGGGACTTCTTAATTGAAATAGTTTACTATACTTTCGAACTAGCACCGTTTGTTCGTCGACCAAGCGGAGCTGGGCAGACTGCTAGGTGGGTCCGGTAGTATGCCCTCCGGAATATGTTTGATATTGACACCACATTTTGCTGCGTTATGATGGCGCATTTTAGAGCAGAAATATCTTTACTCGCCAACTTTTAGGGGTGGGGTGGGGGGGGGGGGGGGGGTCACCGGGTTTTCTCCTACGTGAATCCGCCCTTGTTTTTAGCATGGCTGTTTCTTTGTTTACAAAGGCGTTGAATGTACATTTTCTGAAACACAACAAAACTATATTGCACATTTTATTTTCAAATTAATTATTCCCGACGAGAGAATATACTGCCGGTATATTTATCGGGACATGTAACAATTATACAACCATGTATGTTACATCTCCACATTTTCCCGGCAGTGGCGGTGGTGGCCAGTCGAGTGAGTGGGGGTCAGCGCGCAGCATTTTCCCATAGACCTGCTACCTGCTAGTACGGGGTACATGTACATTAGCCCGTCCGTCAGTCATATTGGCTAAATTTAATTCCGAGACAGTCGATTTTTATTTTGTTTAAAAATGCCCGGGGGTGTCCGACTACACTCTAGACCCTATCGGGCGCTGAAGTCATTGATATGTGCAGCCATAGGCCTATCCAAATTCTAGTCATTCATTTCTACAGAAATATAATGCATTTGTTTCAATCACCGATACGATGTGCATATAATTTACAATTTCCAACACCAGGAATGCCGTTTATTTTTTTGTTTTTTTGGTGACGTATTGTCTAAGTTAATAAATGACGTCACAATTAACTGTAAATGACGTCAATTCTGAAATAATTACAATGTATCTTTCTGACGACACACGTATATGAATTTATTATGGCAATGGTGGCAAATTACGAAGCCACAGGTCGGCTAATCATAAATTTAAAATCGATAGTTTTGCGTTTGTTTTGTTCACTACATGTACATATCATAGTTTTATTCTAATGAATGTTTGATAGTATACATACAAACACTTGTAGATACATTTACTGTAACTTATCAGCAAATACAGTTTACAGCAAGCACAGTCAATGAGTATATGTACACTCATTTCTACTGTAGGCTGTTGAGTTGCATTGTACAAACGTCGGCGTTTCAATAACGTCATTTTCTCGATGACGTTATGGTTTTTTTTCGTGCGTGATTAACATGGTGCTACAAAAAGTGAGATAAAACAAAATATATTAAACATAATTGCATTTTCTTTTCACAATATTGATTTTGAAAGTTGTCCGCATACGAAAATGTAAAAAAATGCAAATCGAAAATTTTGTCATTAAGGCCGGTTTTCACAGAGCGCGGCCCATATATATGTGTATATATGTATGAAAAACTAAGATTCGAACTCACTACCTACGGCATTGACATCCGTCACTCTAACCCCTCGACTACATAAGACTTGATGACAAATATCAAAATCAATATTGAAAAGAAATACTGTCATGGGTATATGTACCTGTCTCACCTATTCTGTGTTTTGTTTATGACCGGTTTGTTTTAAAAACAAGTAGCGTCTGCGGACTATACGTATGCCAATATGCCGATTAGATCGCGTTGTCCGCGGCAATAAACTATTATTATGAAAAATCAGGTTTACCTGAAATACAAACGGGTAGGTGATTGCTAGAACAGAACAGTGTAGTCCTATATTAGTCAGCGCGTTTTCAATATGCACCGTTTTTATTACAGTAGCTATAGAACAAAATGACCATAGCTGTAACGGTGCAGTAAGTCTATACTGGTGTAAAACAACGTGTTATGTTGTGTGAGCCGGGGGCTTGTGTGCACAATATGCATTGAAAACCCAGTTAGCATTGTATGCATTGAAAATAGATACTCGCGACATAAAACTATGCCCTGCAAAATAAGTAATGCACCACCGCTTTATATCTGTATTCCTACGGAGCCCCGCAGGACACATGGATTTTTTTTTATTAATTCGTTCCCATGAAATAACAATTCATTCCCTCAATTTAACAATTCGTTCCCTCGAATTAACAATTCGTTCCCACGATATAACAATTCGTTTCCTCGAAATGACAATTCGTTCCCTCAATTAAATAATTCGTTCTCTGGAATTAACAATTCGTTCCCACGAATTAACAATTCGTTCCCTCAATTTAACAATTCGTAACCAAAAAATAACAATTCGTTCCCACGGGAACGAATTGTTAATTCGTGAGAACGAATTGGTATATCGTGGGAACGAATTGTTAATTCGATGGAACGAATTGTTAAATTGGGGGAACGAATTGTTGTTTCGTGGGAACGAATTAATAACAAAAAAAAAGTATACATCCCCTGCGGGGCTCCGTATGTTGCAGCCTATGATGCATGTACATGTTTTTATTTTGGCCAATAGAAACGACAGTATGAAAGATTTGTGAATTCTATTACCCAACCCCAGTGTTACTTGGCTGCCTAATTCCCGGCCCTTCGAATACTGCGACTGTCTAATTCCCCGGGCATGTCTATCACCCCACCGTGTCGGATGTGGCAGACATTGGTAAGAGGAAAACAATACAGCACGAAATATACCATTTCAGGCGTTAGGTAAATTACAACTTTTCATTTAAGGAATAAAATATGGGCTGTTGTGTTTACTGTAGTATTGAATATTTGGTCGGTTTAAGTGCGTGAAACTATTGAACAGTGTGTGATGTGGTTCATTACTTACTTTGAACGGTTTAGAAATGTGAATCTCAATGTTGCACGGTATAGACACATACATAAGCAGTGACAGATAAATCAAAGGACTGAAAGTCCAGAAATTCTGCGCAGTACGTGTGTGTGGATAAGCAATATGCTAAAAATTGGTTTGCATTCATTTTGATTGGGTCATAGAAGGGATCCAATCAATCAATCTAGCCTTCTGCTGAGTAGGACATCCTTACCATATGGTCGACCTACATGGTTCGGCCCTCTTGTACCATTTTGGCAAATGCAATGCTCGCCGATGAGAAAGCATACTCCTGAGGATAGGAACATAATCCTTGCATATACAGAAATTCTTAATGGGGCATAACAGGATTTAACTCTCAAGTACCAGGGGGCCGAAATGGTTGGTACATGAGGGCCAAACCATGTAAGTGGGCATTCCGACAAGATGAATACCGATCGCTAAATTACCCTTCGCTACTCCCTCCTACCTCCCCCTCAAAAATAAGAGAACAAATGTTTATTGCTGGTAACAAAGGCATATATTCAAATATGGTTTATATAATAGTGTAAATAGTCATTTTAGGTGTTGGAGTATCTATCCTGTTGTAACATGTTGCGCATATTAGCTCGCAAGTACCAGGGGGGCTGAAATGGTTGGTACATGAGGGCCAAACCATGTAAGTCAGCATTCCATTAAGGATGATGGATTGATTATTGGTGTTTAACGGATATCAACAGCCAGGGTCATGTAAGGCCGGGCCAACAGGATGGAGTGTCCTGAATTCAACCTGTAAAAAAAGTAAGGGAAATTCCCAAATCAGAGCTCAATATTTACATAAACTATATATTCTGCCCTGAAATTAGAGTGCTGTGGATTGATTGATTGATTGATTATTGGTGTTTAACGGCCTATCAACAGCCAGGGTCATGTAAGGCCGGGCCAACAGGATGGACTATCCTGTATTCAACCTGTATAAAATGAGGGAAATTCCAAAATCACAGCTCAATATTCACATAAACTATATATATTCAGCCCTGAAATTAGAATCTCCTGGCCTGGTGCCAGATCCATGCTGCACCAGAATCACTTAAGTCTTAGCTCACCCCAAAAGCAATATGATTAGCTTTTAATGCTATTACTTTCTTAATGGGGCATAACAGGATTTAGCTCTCAAGTACCAGGGGGCCAAAGTTAGTACATGATGGCCAAACTATGTACGTTGGCACTCCATAAGGATGAACACCAATCGTTAAATTACCCTTCGCTACTCCCTCCTACATGTACCTCCCATGCAGTCTTGTTGAATGCACAGGAAATGGTTGGGGGGGGGGGTGGTGGTTGGGGGGGGGGGGAAGTTCTTCTCTGAAACCAGATCTGCAGTGGAAAAAAAAGAGTAAATAATATCAATAATTGGACAATATTCACGTAAACCATGGAAATGAATTGTTAATTATTTAAATAATATGTGACCATGTTTAACCACAGGTGCCAGACAATTTTATTAATGTACGTATATGTTTATAGTAGTATATGAATAAGGTAGACAGCGAGAATCCATTCACTAAACACGACAGAACAAAAAACAACAACACGCAGAGTGATTTCTCTTGGAAGAGTCGTCTAGGGGAAATCACTCTGCGTGTTGTATATGGGATTCCCCCCTTGCCTATTTCCTTTGATTTCACTGAACAGTTTCACTTTTACACTAGTCTGTGTAGTATAATATCTGTGCCACAAATTTCTTATTACGATATGCACCGCGATTGTAGTTCCCAATCAAACTCGCGATGTATCCTGTAGATGAACTCAGTAGCTGTGTTCTATTTATATCATACTTTCAGTTTCGATTCCAGGCAGGCTACCAGATAATGTTTTCTTGGTATGAATTAAATAAAATAGCTTCCACCACGCTGATTATTAAAAAAATATTGTGCAATAGAAGATGAGATAACTTATTTATAATATAACAATAAATGTGGATATATTATCACAATAGACCCGATACAAATCTTTACATATTCTTTGTGTTTATGGAATGGGTCGGCATAAAATGGCGGTCGGAAAATACTATACGGAGACATGCGGTTGTATCATTGCGCGTGAAAAAAAAATTCTTCAAATGAATACATGCCAGTTTATATTATATTATATCAGATAAACATTTTCTAATATAAATGTCGTGCAGAAAAAATAACAACACATGTATTACACGACACAATACAAATTATGTTAGCTCATATCAGAACTTTATTTTTCATGGCGTATATAGCGACGTATGTGTATCGGTCAGCATAAACCCGCGAAAAGATATTATTATGCAACACGACAGTTAATATTTGATAAAATAAGAAAGTTTTTTGAGAAATTATATAACTGTAGCGAAAAAAAATGTAGCTGGCGAAAAATATGAGTGAAACGTTCATAATGCACCGTTCACATTCGCATTCTTTAACATGGCGTAGGTAAAATTATGAACGTGCGTTGGCTGCTAAAAAAATCACTACGCGATCCTGCGAGACCTGGAAAATCCATTAAACAAACCTAAATTCAACCCACAGGGGCTTGAATAAAAATGCATGTATCTGTCTGTCATATGGTGTGTAGTGCATACTAGTATGTAATGTTATCGCCATATCGGGTAGACTTTTGTGGTGTTCGTCTTTCGCACGACAAACGGCGCCAGTCACGATTCAGGAAGTTTGTGTTAGCCGGAGTTCTCGTAACAGTAACGGTGTGCACTATATCACTGTACCACAGTCAACGGTGAAATACATAGGACCGGATCTATATACGTACGTACGTACATGGACTAACGCTATATCCCATCGCCGATAGGCAAGAGGGTATAATTACGAGTGCCCGCTATACCGGTATAATCATTTAGTAATAGTTATTTTACTGATATTGACTCGTGGTGATATCAGGCTATTTTAATATGCTAATGAGGCATGATATTTCTTATTAAGAGGTATAATTACGAGTGCCCGCTATACCGGTATAATCATTTAGTAATAGTTATTTTACTGATATTGACTCGTGGTGATATCAGGCTATTTTAATATGCTAACGAGGCATGATATTTCTTATTTATTTATGCTAATTAAATGCGTCACCGGAAAAAATAATATTTTCGACAGATTATGAAGTATGATCATTGCACAAATATAAATATATACAGAAGTAGTAATGGGTGGCACTATAGCCTACTTTTTTAACATGTGTTTTTTCCATAGACTTCTTAAACCGGAAGTAGTATTATTCTTACCAGAAGTCTGTGAAAAAACACAAGTTAAAAAAGTACGCCATAGGTGCCACCCCTTATTACTCCCATTATCAGGGTGGAAACTTCTTGTATCACGTTATAATGGCTAAAAACCGTGCCATAGTGCCACCCTGAGCCATTTTGCTGGAGATTCGTGAATTTTATCCGGGTGTGGGGAAAACTTCTTGTATTACGTTATAGTGGCAAAAAATAAAAAACCGTACCATAGTGCCACCCTGAACCATTTGATGGAGATTCGTGAATTTTATCCAGGTGTAAACTTCTTGTATTACGCTATAGTACTAACCTGAGATTAATCGTTTTTTGTATTCAACACGAGCAGTATGTAAGGTATTCATTTCTTGAGAAAGTGTATAGCCCTGAAAAGGGCTGTTGTCTTTTAGCAAACTATGCAGTGCACAGGGTACCCCAACATACAGTCGACGACTAACTTACAGGCCTCACAAATTTCGAGGTCTTTAATGTCCTCTTCAAAAAAAAACCTTCGTCGAGCTCTGGACAATGGTGTTCTTCCCCGTGAGTGTCCAGCACTACATAACATTTCCTACACTGTATGTAACAGTGTTCACCACACATAGAACATTCGCCGTTCTTATGCATTGTTATGTAGTTGTTTGAACAGTTTAATGAGACTAATGAGAAATAGCTGTGTACTTTTACTTTTTATACACATCAGAAGGATTACCTACTTTTGATAGTTTAGTCAAATTTCAGATTTTCGACCAATCAGAAAGCGCGTTGCAAACGCGTTTTGTGATATCCTAGTGGACTGTACTGTTCCGGTATATAATTCCAATATTATCAAATACATATGAAAATGTCCTATACATAATTTTCATCCACTTCTGGCAACTCTAATATTGACATAAGTTGATGAAAATAAATATTGATTGTAAATCAATATATTGGTATTTTTTTTCAATTTATGGGAAAATTGAATACGAGATATGTAAAGTTGTTATAACATTTTATTGAACAATAACATATTTACAACATGTATGTTTAACATTCAAGAGGTATTATCTATTTCCGTTGGTTCAAATTGTCTCTGTCCATGAAGCGTGAGCAATGGAAGTCTTAGTCCAGGCATTGTTTCAGTCTTTGCACTAATCCGTAAGTTCGGTTTACAGCGCTTAAATAAGATATTCACAACATTGTCATTTTCAACAACTTCGTTTCTCCATTGTTCCAATGTTAATTGTTCTACTTTAATCCTTGAATCTATGAAGAACCCCGTTGTTTACTAATGGGGGGGGGGAGGGCTTTCGACTTGAACTCTTCAAACATCTCTATTTTCTCTAATTCATCCTTGATGATCCATGGTGTGAGATATTGTTCATTTGATACTTTTAGTTTGAAAGCCAATATCAATGCTTTCCTGTATGCTATGTGATTCAATAGATCAGTCATAGGATTCATTGTTTCTTCAAGTGTGTCTATTCCTAGAATAATTCCGTTATAGGTCGTTCCTACTTTCATAGTCTTCAGTATCAATCTACTTTAAGGATTGTTTAACCTGTGTAGCCAAATCTTCCAACCATGATTCATTGGGTCTAAAACGGATTTTGTTTTTAATTTGACCAAAAAGTAAATACGCTTCCAATTTCTCTTGATCGTCCAAGGCCATGTCTTCGAGAATTGGATACCATTTTGACATAATTATATATGGATCCAATTTCCGTACAGCTGTCAATATGAATAAATCTGTTTGTTCATATTGATCTGTGAATAAGCACAAGACATGCCGTAATTGACTTGGATGTTCAACCTGACATCCATAACAATTGTCATTTACTTCTGTTTTAATTAATGATTGAAGTTGTTCAACCATACATCTATTGAATGTGTCATTTATTGTCTTTCTTTGTCGGGGTATTTCTCGGGATTTCTTTATCAGACAAACATAGTTTTGTAACCACAACTCATAATTATGACCCATCATTTTTATTGTTTATTATCTAAAAGTATTGTATAATATTTGTTGTTTCTAGAGCGAATACCTTGAAAATAATGGCTTATGACAAAATGCAAAACGTTTATATAGGTACAACTGATTATAAGGTTTATCTATTCTAAATATTTGTATTGGCCCTGAAAAGGGCCTTTTGTCTTGATTATGTGATTTAACTTTGTTGTTGATCATATTTGATCACACTTTCGTTGTATTTTTTATGATCACCACAGTCCCTGGAGCCACAACTTCTACATGTCAAGAGAAATCTGTGGGTACACTTTTTGCTAGGTTTTCCACGAATCGTAAATGACGGTGCAGGATTTCTCTGGATCTCTTCATCCCAGTCTTCTTGTTGTGTACTGTATTGATGATCATGCTTGATCACTCTTTCAATGTAGTTTTTATGATCATCACAGTCCCGTGATCCACAGCTTCTACATGTTAAGAGAAATCTGTGTGTAGACTTTTTGCTAGGTTTTCCAGGAATTGTAAATGATGGTGCAGGATTTCGCTGGATCTCCTCATCCCAGTCTTCTTGCTGTGATTGTACACTCGTTCTCTCATCATCACCCCAGTTTTCTGTAGGCTTAGACATAGTGTACGATGAAACATGTGAAGTATGTGCACATGCTCTTATACCCATCAATCGGATTGACCTACTTTCTGTAGTTTAGTCATTTTTCAGAATTTCGGCCAATCAGAAAGCGTGTTGTAAGCACGTTTTTACAGTCAGGAGCGTGACTATAAAAAGGGATTAGGCTTTTAACCAATCAGGACACTGTTTACAGTATCCTAGTACATGTGATAGAAAAATGAACATTGATTTACCAGCTGTTCTATTTAGAAAAAAAGATATATTTAATATATCAACGTGTTTAACAAAGAATTAAAATACAAGATTAATAAAGTTTTAACAATATGTTATTGAACAACAACATATAATACACATTAATTCATTCAAAGTCTCAATGTACGGTAACCGTAGGGTAAAGTATTGAAATTGTCAATAATGACACGTTTTGTGTACACAGACCTAAAGGTCTTGCTTTGACATTCACTCGTTACTGTTCTGTTTGTATGTCTCCTGATTTTACATGCATACACACCTTTCACTTCGGTACTTCGGTCCTCTGCACATTGAACATATGTATCAAAGATTACCATTTGACTTGTATTGTAATCGAGTGTCAGTCCTTTAACTTTGCATTTGGATTTCATTTCACCACCTTTTGTTATCAACTTGTACGCATAACTCTTTGGTCCTATACCCCTAAAACTTATTATTTTATTTCCGGGTTCTTCATCAGTCCATTTACCAAGCCTACTATTGATTATAGGGGGGTTCCATGAATTATGTTTGTGTATGTACATACAACTGTCTGTATCGAAATACAAGACACGCTCATGTAACTTTTCCAAAACACAGTATAGTTCAAGTCTTGCATATGCTGTTACATATGATCCCACTACAACGTTTGATGTTGCATGAGATTCAATGTGTTCAAGTCTAGTTTCATAGTTAACCAATATGAATAGACATTCATTATCAAATATTTCTACGTGTTTTACCATTATACATGGATTTGAAATCAAATCAAAATATTTTGAAGGATTATTGATGTATTCCGTTTGTGTCATGATTTCACGTTGTGCCAATTTACCCCATAAGCAATTTAACATAATCTTGGCAAATGCTCTACGGCCAGTATTTGTTTGTATGTTTGATGGATCAAGACAAATACCTTCAGCTTCTTCATAGTCCTTAACAAATTTTTCTTTGTCTTTTTCTGTTACACACCATCCGGGATAACCACTTGCTTCTTGTTTGATTTTAAGAAAATTGTCCACATACCCCGACGACAAAAAATCATTAGAGATTTTTCCGAAAAATGCCATACTTCATACACGTCTAACAACGTATAACCACAGTCCAATGCTTTAAACAATTCTATTGACACCCATGTACCAACCAAAGCTCGTTCTTCAATTGTATGTTTACACTTTGTAGAACTTTCTTCTCCACATGTTCTACATAATGGAAACATGAGTTTGTTATTACAATGTATTGGTAACACTGGATGAAATAGATTGTCCGGAGGGAGAACTTTACATTTGATCAAACCCTCATACTGCCGGATGTTTTCTATATCAATATTTTCTTTTGTCAAAATAGCGGGGTGTCCTATCGAATATTCTTTGTGTTTACATACAAATGGATACAATGAACAAATATCAATATATTTGATTTCATCATCTGAATTTTCTTCAATATCATATTTAATTTTTATAGCATTACAACGTCCACCAAACAATCCTTCCCTAGGTTCAATCGGATCACAGTTTGGAAAGAATTGTTCGATCAACTTTTTATTTTGTATTATTTACAGTTTTCATTTTCAAATCAAACTCATGCTCCCACATAGTGTGAATTTTATAACCACTTACACTGAAATATTCCAATCTTTCAAATGTTTGCGAATATAAATTTTGCATTGTTTCTCCATTTACTGGGTTTTTTAGATTACGATTTGTGTAACATTTAGGACAACCATGCCACAGGTCACCGAGAAACTCATAGATAGTATTTGATTCTTTGTGAAACCCATCTACAGTATAAGGACCAATTTGGTATTCACCACCATTTTTGGCATGTTGGATAACAATATTGTTTTCGTGTGCAATACTTTGCATCCATCGAATACCTTTCATTGAAAATTTGCGTTTAATCGGATCTCTGCTTGAAATAATTCCGATCCGATTACTTGGCATATATTTGTTACGCTAAACTTTGTTACATGCGTCAGCGATTGTACTGGCTTCTAGAAACGGATCTATACCCCCATATTCCATGAATACCTTCCTGAATTCTCCACAACCACGTCTCAAAATATCTACATCCGATCGACAATATTTTTCCATTTCTTGTTTGAAATTGAAACAATCGTTGTTTTTCACACGTTCGTTATACCATGATAAAAACTTTTCCCTAGCATTTATCCCCATTGAATCTGGTTTATAATAAGAGACATCAACGTATGGACCAACATAAGCGGCAAATTTATCAGTATTTGCCCAATGTGGAAAATATCCCTTAGCCATTTCTTTCAATTCAAAGGTTTCTGGAAATTTTGCCAATCCTGAATTTATGAAATTATATGAATCAATCAATCGTATACCTCCAGCTTCCATAACCATGATGTTATTACCGTTCATCATTACCTTCGGTTGCAACACTCCATTTTCGATGAGATGGTGAAGTATGAACTGTCCATCATACGCTTTGAAATTATGGGCAATAGCTGTAGCACAAATTACAAAATTCTACCAAAGTATTTTTTCCTTCAAATACTACTTCGCTTCCTCCAGGAACCCAACTACAACATTCACAATTGAATTATAATGGTTCATTGATACATTCATCACAAGCTCTGTGTGCAATGCAATAGTTAGGAATGTGTACACCAGTGTCTTGTTGACATTCGAAATCATAAAATATGAAAAACGGTTCATGATCATCTTCTTCAGTTTTGCTTTTATAATGCTGAATATGACATTTGTGGTCAAAATTAACAAGCTCTTTACAAAATTTACATTTCTTCTTTCCTTTACATGTATGATTTTTCTTGGAATCGGCAAACTGACCTCCACATTTGCCACAACATGTTATGAGTTGACAAATTGATTTCTTTTCTCGTCCTTTAATTTGCTTGTGATTTGCAAAATACGTTCCACTATAAAAGGTTCTGAGACAATCTTTGCACTTAATACAATCTACCACATGACATTTTGTTTTGTAACGACATGCCTTACACGAAGTAGGGCATATATGTGTTTCACGATTTTGGTAAGCAACATCACACATCTCACAATAGTAAGAACATCCAAGAAATCCTACGATATTTGTAATATAATCATAGTGATCTTGATTATAGAATATATGTATTACTTTGCTGTATGACTGAATTTGTGGACATTCAAACAACAATTCTGTTTTCACATGTTGTTGATGAATCTTGATCATATATTCTGGATACATATATTGTTGTATTTTCTTATATTCTTCAATTCCACAAGCTTTTTGTGGTGAAATTCTAATTTCATTCAATAATTTCTCTGCTTCAATACGTTGTAAAGACCTTAGGGGATCTCTGATTACACGCCACCGCCTATTCCATGTTGGAGAAACTTCTCGATCAGCATGACATTTTCCAACAACAATAGCAAGGGCTAAACACATACTGTCTTTTGAATTTTCAATTTTCACAACAGTTTTCTTTTTTTTCGTGAAAACTCTAGAGTTAATCTTCTTTCTTCCAGAACCTGTTGGCATTTTGGTAAACGTTGTTTCGATTGTCATCTCACCATCGTTCAAATTAAAATCCATATTCGATTGCATAATTTTTTCTATTTCTTGTAACAATATGTTCCCATTAAAATCTTCAACATTTAAGAATGGAATCGGTATCCCCATCTGTAATGCAGGATGATTTAATGTTACCCTGATTTTGTCGTGTGGATCACCATCAATTCGTTTGATGATTTGATGAACGATATCATCAAATAATACCCCAACGAAATGTTGAGGGTGTTCGTCTACATCAAATTTCTTGAATGTTGTTTTAAAAACTGATGATTCAGTTCTGAATGTTCTTGATCTTCGACTTTTTTCTTGTATAAGATCATAAAATCTTCTAACATCTGGTGACTCTCCGGTTTCACTCTCGGTGTCCGAGTATGGTACAAGTGGCATGTTGAATGTTGTAATAAAGTATTAATCAATTTGCAACAGCTTATATACTATCGTTACACCGTGACGGTTATAAAAGAAGCCACAAATTCCATATGGTCATCATTAGTCTACTGAACTCTGAAGCGACATGGACTCTCAAGCGACAGTCTAATTTTATACATGGTTATTCTCAGGTCTGATGTAACACTATATTAAAAGGTTTCATGAAAGAAACACTTACAATTTTTACATTGTCAAAAATAAGTAAAAATGAAATTGAATGTGGGATGTGTTACTGTATTGTAACACTAGTACGTCTAACGTAAATTAAATGTTCATTTTGTCATGTCAGATTGAAAGAATAATCATTTGATTCCAAGAAAATAAAATAGTATTAATCATTTTTTTAAAAAAAACAACTAAAAAAACTGTTTATTTTCCGTCAAAAACACAACTGGTCTGTGGTCTGTCGGCCACGGAAATAACTCCGTTTATTTTCCGTAAAAAAACACAACTGGTCTGTGATCTGTCGGCCACGGAAATAACTATGGATGGGTTATCCGTCAAAGTTTGATAGTTGGATTTCAACATCAAAGATAATATGAATGAAAAAGATATAATTGAAAACTGAAACATAGAAAAACAAGAGTTTTCATTTTGTGGTAAACGAATACCAAAAAATCAATTTCAATATATTTCTCAAGTAGTTATACTATATGCAATTGTTATAACAGCCATCATTCATTTAAGTATACAAAGTCCTAATCGTGAATTATGGCTCGTTCTTTTAAGTAGTTCTCTTGGATACATTTTACCAAGTCGAGGCTTAAAATTTACAAAAAGAACACAGGCAGGCTTCAATTTTACGGACGGTAAAAAATGAATTCATTTTACGTAACCTTACTGAGTGATAGTTCTATGGATATTTATCCATCAAATACACAATGTTGTTTCAAAGTTAAATTACCTCAGACAGTTCGCATCGATAAAGAAAACTGGGAAATAGCATTAACTCAATTAATTATTCCTTCACAGTTTTTAAATATTAACAAAGACGAAACAGAATTTAATATTATAACAAAAGATTTATCTTTCTACTCGAATATTTCAGAAAAAAAACACTAGAAAATTTGATATAAATGAGATAGGGTTTAGTGAAGATGGTACCCCGATTAAATGGAGTATCAAATTTAATTTTCAACCTGGATCCTATTCATCAATAACTCATGTATTGGAAACAATTGATAATCTCATTCAAGATTCTTTTGACGATATTTTTTAAAAAAAGCAAGCAAGCGATTCACGTTTCATATTCTCATGGTATGAAACGTCCAAAATTTAGTTTCCACAAAATTCGCAAAACAGGAATTAATTTTAACCATACATTGTTTTTAAAGTTAGGTGGAAATCTGCCTCTATCAAAATCTGAATTTGATACAATTCATATAAATATAAGAGGAGATTCTGGCAATCCTGTTCCATGGGCTTCCGTACAAATCATTGTTTGATGACCTGTATTAAAATTCCATGAAAATAAACAGAAAGTATAAATTCAATAGTTATTGATTAACAAGAACCAAAACCGAAAGTAACATGAATAATCCTGAGGAATTTCTATGTCTTTCCCAGGAAGGCAATCTACATGTGTGACATGGTATCAATGTGAACCAATGGCTTAGAAGTCACCAATATAAACTATAGAATCCAGCACTCCAGATAAGCTGCGTATTTGCTTAAATACCCAACTCAAATTGCCAAAAACGTTTATTTTCCGTAAAAAACACAACTGGTCTGTGGTCTGTCGGCCACGGAAATAACTCTGTTTATTTCCCGCTCGGGTCTGTCGGCCACGGAAATAACTCCGTTTATTTTCCGTCAAAAACGCAACTGGTCTGTGGTCTGTCGGCCACGGAAATAACTCTGTTTATTTTCCGCTCGGGTCTGTCGGCCACGGAAATGACTCCGTTTATTTTCAGTCAAAAACGCAACTGGTCTGTGGTCTGTCGGCCAAGGAAATAACTCTTTCTGATTTTGTCGTGTGGATCACCATCAATTCGTTCCATGATTTGATGAACGATATCATCAAATAATACCCCAACGAAATGTTGAGGGTGTTCGTCTACATCAAATTTCTTGAATGTTGTTTTAAAAACTGATGATTCAGTTCTGAATTTTCTTGATCCTCGACTTTTTTCTTGTATAAGATCATACAATCTTCTAACATCTGAGGACTCTTCGTTTTCACTCTCGGTGTCCGAGTATGGCACAAGTGACATGTTGAATTTTATAATAAAGTATTAATCAATTTGTAGCAGATTATATACTATCGTTACACCGTGACGGCTATAAAAGAGCCACAAATTCTATATGGTTATCATTAATCTACTGAACTCTGAAGCGACATGGACTCTCAAGTGAAGAACGTTCTTCAATTCAACTACAAAAACACGAGGAACATTTTGCTGACTATTTCGAAAGTATGAAATATTGGCATAAAGGATGTGAAATGAATGTATATGTAAATCCGTTTACTCATGAAGTTGAATTCAGGAACATACCGAAAACCTATCCGATAAAACATATTGGAAACTTTATTGGAACGTTTACATCTTACAATTATTCGGGCGACTCTGAGTACCTGATTTCTACAGGAAAGAGGTTTACAAAATTCAGCATCGATGAGAAATATGGAGGGGGGCGAAATATCACCTAACAGATGTTACATCTGTCAATCAACGGAGCATTGGGCTAATAAATGTAGTCAGAAGCTACAAGGAAAGTACATGGATGTGTTTGTGAATCCCTATTCTCATGAAATTAAATTTTCGAATTCTCCTAGTATCACCCAAGACCTGTGTGTTGGAATTTTCATGTCTTATTACAACGAAGAGAGTCATCTGAAGCTGCCAAGAGATGTTATGTAAGCTAGATGTTTCACCTGTAAATCGAAATCACATTGGGCTTGTGATTGTGACCAGAAACCCAGGTCTGACACAGTGGATGTTAAGGCCTCAGAGAAACCAGTGAACAGTCGTAAACGTAAATACCAGGGTGAACCGAGTGTTCCAGTCAAGAAGAGGAAAATTGATGTTCCAGTCAAGAAGATGAAAAATGACTTTTAGATTTGATTGATTTATATGTCTTGTTAAATGAATACAAGTTGAAATGTATTTTCTTGTTTGTTATTTATCATTTTTATAATTTGTATGGTTAATTCATATGATTTACAAAATGCAAGTGTTTCTTTCTGGAAAATATTGCGGTCCTGAAAAGGACCGTTCAATTACTGTCTAATAGAATTCAGACAGATCGGGGTACAAATTATTCATTGTAACTTTCCAAACAATCTTTTGTTTGGAAGGCCAATGATAACCACGTCTTGCAAAGAATTGTTGTAACAATTCTTTATTTCTCTTCTTTTCTTCAATAACATAATTTTTCCTGGAGAATACAATTTTTAGCAAACGGTGAAAGAATTTCTTGATCTGCATTCTGGTATGTAAGAGTGAATAGAATGAATACTGTACGCTTTAGATCTTGAAATGATTTCATCCATCATTTCATTGGCTAAAATTTAGAGGATTTGATTGGCTAAGGATTCTGTCCCTCTCATTGGATGAATTTCAATCCGTTTTTACAGCCAAGCTTGTGTAAACAAGCTTTGTTCACAAAACACGTTTACAACACGATTTCTGTTTGGACGAAAATCTGAAAAATGACTAAACTACCAAAAGTAGGTCAATCCGTTTGATGGGTATAAAAGCATGTGTTTTTTAAAAAATACTTCACATGTTTCATCCGAACACTCAAAAATGGATACTGATCGAAGCAATATGATGGCAAGGAGGATCTCAGAATTGATTGAAGTAGTAGGGACGATGAGGGAAGACATGGAAGCGTTGCAAATGGTTACGGCGGCTGACCTGTTGAGGAGAATAACGAAACAACCAAAACCTGCTTACAAAGAATTGGAAATGGACGATCAAAAGAGTTTTACTACAGAAACAAAACCTGATACTACGGGCTTTGTCAGAGTTAAAACTCGAGAATCAAACAACAAATGGCGACGCACTTACACTGAATATTAGTTTGTACAGTTGTACACTCTAAACAAAAAACGGCCCTTTTCAGGGCCACCACACATTATTACGAAAATATTACTTTTCAATTTATATCCTAATAACTTTGTATATTTACCGTTAGTTGTTAAAACAAAACATACATTTCAAAGCATGTAATATCTTCAGATGTAATTTAAACATTTTAGTATGCATACAATCTCTGCTCAGATAGGATGTAAAAGGGTTTTGTCAGAGTTAAAACTCGAGAATCAAACGTGTTTACAACACGCTTTCTGATTGGACAAAAATCTGAAAAATGACTAAACTACCAAAAGTAGGTCAATCCGTTTGATGGGTATAAAAGCATGTGCACATACTTCACATGTTTCATCCGAACACTCAAAAATGGATACTGATCGAAGCAATATGATGGCAAGGAGGATCTCAGAATTGATTGAAGTAGTAGGGACGATGAGGGAAGACATAGAAGCGTTGCAAATGGTTACGGCTGACCTGTTGAGAATAACGAAACAACCAACCTGCTTACAAAGAATTTGAAATGGACGATCAAAAGAGTTTTACTACAGAAACAAAACCTGATACTACGGTCTTTGTCAGGGTTAAAACTCGAGAATCAAACAACAAATGGCGACGCACTTACACTGAATATTAGTTTGTACAGGTGTACACTCTAAACAAAAAACGGCCCTTTTCAGGGCCACCACACATTATTACGAAAATATTACTTTTCGTTTTATAACCTAATAACTTTGTATGTTTACCGTTAGTTGTTAAACACAACATATATTTTAGTATGTATAAAGTGTGGCATCCGACCTGAGTAAGCATTATTTTTTAAATTAAAAAATAAAAATAAAATGGATCAACTAAGAAAACATTGTGAACAGCATCCGAAAGCCGAAGAATGCAAATGTTTCGATTTTCTCAAAAAGTGTACTATAGGCATAGTAAACGGAGAATACACCATTAATAATGTAAACATTTATAAATCACCCAAATATCAATATTATCCTTTCATAGGGTACATAACAAACAATTCTAGATTTATACCGTTTGGTATTTGTCCAAAGATAACTGTGATAGAAAATAATAAAATTTATAGGTTAGTAAGTTCTAGAACATACGGGAAGGATAGTCAGATTTACTTCGACAAGGATCTTAAACCTTTGCTTCATCTATACAGCCATACAATTCCTTTTTCGGGGGCTGCCAACATAGAAACTAAAATTATTAAGAGTTATCCCAGTATCCCTCAATTAAATGTGAGAAAAGAGTACTGTAAATGGAATATTGGTTAGCAGCTATCGTTTTGTAAGACACACTGTGATTGGTCACTTGATTTGTATCAATTTCTAAGTAGGTCAATCCTTCTGATGTGTATAAAAGGCGATCATAAAAGAATTAATTTACATTCGATACGCTGGCTGCCAACGGAAGTTACGATTTTATCGGTCAAGAATATTATATAATAGCAGAGGCGATGGGTGATATATATCAACCAACCTTCCAACCACCACAACAGCAACAACAAAAGCAGCAGCCAATTGTTCCTGTATACATCCCAATACAGAAGATAGAAGATTCTGCATCATATCAACCTGGACAACAGCAGACCCCTATCCAAGGAAGGGAGAAAGAAGACAGAATACAACAACAGTGTAAAACTGATCGTTTACCTCAGAAATAAGACATGATGATATTGAAAGAACTACAACCGGTATGCAGACATCTGCTGTTCCACATCCACAACAACAAACGACAGTGAGCAATAACGATCGGGAGTTAACCACAGCTCAATCGACAATTCAAGTCGGGCATAGTGGCGACGACAGTACGAACACATGCGACATATGCGAGGATGCCTATAAAAACACTGCTTTGCTTCCATGTGGTCACGTTTATTGTGACGGATGTTCTCGGCGATTTGCCCAGTGTCGGATATGCCGGTTACAAGTAACTGGCACGATGCGTGTATTTTTTTGACGTGTCAGTTAAAAATGTAAGAGAAATTGTGACAGCTTGTACGACATCAATACAAAGCGTTGTCCAAACTGATTTGATACATTTCATATAAATATAAGAGGAGATTCTGACAACCCTGTTCATTTTGTTCTTGGAAAGTGTATGGTAAAGTTACATTTTAGGAAAGGAAAAATAGATTAAAAATGCGAACAACTTCAATCAGTAATTAAAAAAGAAGTAAATGACAATTGTTATGGATGTCAGGTTGAACATCCAAGTCAATTACAGCATGACTTGTGCTTATTCACAGATACGTCTGAACAAACAGATTTATTCATATTGACAGCTCTACGAAAATTAGATCACTATAAAATTATGGAAGAATGGTATCCAATTCTCAAAGATATGGAATTGGACGATCAAGATAAATTTGAATCATACAGACTGTGGGTACAAATTAAAAACAAAATCCGTTTTAGACCAAATGAATCGTGGTTGGAACAGTTGAAAAAACAAGTCAAACAATCCTGGAAATGATTTCACGAGGATTACAATGAATATGTAAATGGATATTGTCCAGGACAAAGAAGAGGCACACATAAATCCTATAAGAACTGGAAAGCTACGACTTGAGCTTCAGTTTGTCGCTGTAATCGACAAGGTCATCAACTTAATCGTATTTACAGAACTTGATAAACAGATTATAATAAACAGTCTACGAGAAGGGCTCTCCGACTATTAACAATGATTGGATATAATTATGAGTTGTGGCTACAAAACGATATTCGTCTGGTGACGAAATCCAGAGAAACACCACGACGAAAAAAGATAATACATGATACATTCAATATATGTATGGTTGAACAACTTCAATCATTAATTAAAAAAGAAGTAAATGACAATTGTTATGGATGTCAGGTTGAACATCCAAGTCAATTACGGCATGTCTTGTGCTTATTCACAGATCAATATGAACAAACAGATTTATTAATATTGACAGCTCTACGGAAATTGGATTCATATATAATTATGTCAAAATGGTATCCAATTCTTGAAGATATGGCCTTGAACGATCAAGAGAAATTGGAAGCGTATTTACTTTGGGGTCAAATTAAAAACAAAATCCGTTTTAGACCCAATGAATCATGGTTGGAAGATTTGGCTACACAGGTTAAACAATCCTTAAAGTAGATTGATACTGAAGACTTTAAAAGTAGGAACGACCTATAACGGAATTATTTTAGGAATAGACACACTTGAAGAAACAATAAATCCTATGACTGATCTATTGAATCACATAGCATACAGGAAAGCATTGATATTGGCTTTCAAACTAAAAGTATCAAATGAACAATATCTCACACCATGGATCATCAAGGATGAATTAGAGAAAATAGAGATGTTTGCAGAGTTCAAGAATGCCCCATTAGTAACAACGGGGTTCTTCAAAGATTCAAGGATTAAAGTAGAACAATTAACATTTGAACAATGGAGAAACGAAGTTGTTGAAAATGACAATGTTGTGAATTTCTTATTGAAGCGCTGTAAACCGAACTTACGGATTAGTGCAAAGACTGAAACAATGCCTGGACTAAGGCTCCCATTGTTCACACTTCATGGACAGAGACAATTTGAACCAATGGAAATAGATCATACCTCTTGAATGTTAAACATACATGTTGTAAATATGTTATTTTTCAATAAAATATTATAAAAACTTTACATATCTCGTATTCAATTTTCACATAAATTGAAAAAATACCAATATATTGATTTACAATCAATATTTATTTGCATCAACTTATGTCAAAATTAGAGTTGCCAGAAGTGGATTAAAATTATTTATAGGACATTTTCATGTGT
The DNA here is from genome assembly GCA_029237695.1 of Conchocele bisecta. Taxonomy (NCBI): domain Eukaryota; kingdom Metazoa; phylum Mollusca; class Bivalvia; order Lucinida; family Thyasiridae; genus Conchocele; species Conchocele bisecta. The sequence goes on along the minus strand of CM055281.1, from coordinate 22,011,945 downwards.
ATTTGATAATATTGGAGTTGTCAAAAATATTTGAAAATTATATACATAAACGCGCTTTCTGATTGGTCGAAAATCTGAAATTTGACTAAACTATCAAAAGTAGGTAATCCTTCTGATGTGTATAAAAAGTAAAAGCACACAGCTATTTCTCATTAGTCTCATTAAACTGTTCAAACAACTACATAACAATGCATAAGAACGGCGAATGTTCTATGTGTGGTGAACACTGTTACATACATTGTAGGAAATGTTATGTTGTGCTGGACACTCACGGGGAAGAACCACCATTGTCCAGAGCTCGACGAATTTTTTTGGTTTTTTTTTGAAGAGGACATTAAAGACCTCGAAATTTGTGAGGCCTGTAAGTTAGTCGTCGACTGTATGTTGGGGTACCCTGTGCACTGCATAGTTTGCTAAAAGACAAAAGCCCTTTTCAGGGCTATACACTTTCTCAAGAAATGAATACCTTACATACTGCTCGTGTTGAATACAAAAAACGATTAATCTCAGGTTAGTACTATAGCGTAATACAAGAAGTTTACACCTGGATAAAATTCACGAATCTCCATCAAATGGTGCAGGGTGGCACTATGGTACGGTTTTTTAGCCACTATAACGTAATACAAGAAGTTTCCACCCGGATAAAATTCACGAATCTACAACAAAATGGCTCAGGGTGGCACTATGGCACGGTTTTTAGCCATTATAACGTAATACAAGAAGTTTCCACCCGGATAAAATTCACGAATCTCCAGCAAAATGGCTCAGGGTGGCACTATGGCACGGCTTTTAGCCATTATAACGTAATACAAGAAGTTTCCACCCTAATAATGGGAGTAATAAGGGATGGCACCTATGGCGTACTTTTTTAACTTGTTTTTTTTTCACAGACTTCTGGTAAGAATAATACTACTTCCGGTTTAAGAAGTCTATAGAAAAAACAAATGTTAAAAAAGTAGGCTATAGTGCCACCCATTACTATTTACAGATAATAAAAAGTATGTCCATTAACAGTTTAAGGAAACACGGTTATCGCCCCTGATATCAGTGTGGAAATTTACAGCTTATATAAAATGTTTAATAATGACAATCAATACGTGGGGTAATGGTGAATGAATGTTTATTTTTCCAGAAAATTTCTCAGATTATGTCTCTGATTTAAATAACATTATGTGCCTACTGAGTGGGCATGTACCTTTAAGTCGTTATTGATACTTTGTTGGTCTGGTTGACAAAATCCCCTAACAAAACCAAATGTGCAGTTATTGTCATATTATGTATACTAAGTCATTGTTAACATATTGGATGTTTAAGGAATTAAATGCGAGGGAGCCTCGTTTCTAATAAAGTGAGTAAACTCGTTTAATAAATATCATATTAAATCATCAAGATCCTCTATTTATTTGACTAATACTAATGATCCTCTCTAGAACGTATAATGTATAATATACTGAAAAGAAAACTAGCGTTGCGAATCGCGGGGTTTTCAGCAACAGATGGTCGCACATCTACTTTTTAACACAAGTCCCCTCTCCATGCTTCCATCCATTTCTGTCTCAATGTTATATACATGTATTATGATCAGTTCACCAAAAAAAACCTATTGTACGTGGCTGCAAAGTTCTCATACCTATATTGCAGAAACGCATAAACACAGTTACTGTATCTGCCCCGTTTATCCCGGTGCTTAATGGTACAAACTTGAATATTACGTAATATGTTTTGGAACTTTATTAAGTATAACGATGTGGTTGGTTAATCTAGTATGTCATCTAAAGTGCATGATGCGAAAAAAAACACCTCTTCAAATCATTGATACATCATCTGAGACACAATGCCTTTAACACTTTCTACCCTAATTGACTGGAATTGACTGTGCTACGTTAATAGAAGGACCAATCCAATCGTTACAGAATAATTTTCAGACTATTCCATTTATAAGAGTTGTTTATTTTTATAAAAAAAAAGTGAAAATTACTTTCAAAACGTGAAGATTCTGATGAGACGGCTCGTTACGAGCCGGCTTATCTGGATCTACACTGTTTGCAAGCATTGTTAAAGAAGTATGTAGTATTGAAAGGGTTAATGCGGTCGAGTATAGCTTGGCAGAATTCCAGAATAGTTCAATGTTAAAGGCACTCTCAGCTATACGGGCCAGGACGCCGAAAATTGTCTGCTATTGGGTTTTCCCATAAATAAAACAAACGCCTTTCTATTTAGACACTCTTCCAAACAGAGCGCATTCATTTTGGTACAAACATGACTTTGTAGCCGATAAAAATATCAACATTTGTTGATCAAAAAACTGCAGGTGCGTGTTTCAGTAACCCGATATATTTTCCGAAAGCCACTGGATAACTCCGTGACCAATCCCGATTCGCTCAAGTAATGTCTCTGTAGTACTGTTTGTAACCCCCATATATACGTACACAACTTGATGACGTATTACACAGAGTAGTATATAAGAGTCATAATGATACAAGTTTATATGGAAGCCACACACTACGTGTGGTGGCTTCCACACGAAACTTGTAATCATTATGACTCTTATATACTACTACCGCGAGACCATATATTTATGACATGAGAAGATACACCCTATTAGAGATAAAAATCCCTATGTTATACTCAGTATATATATAACATAATGGTTCTAGTTAAGTGTGCATGGTTGAAGACAGGTAGTCACGAGAGATGTTTTCGCACCGGTATTTACGAATATTGCAAAACATCACCGTGCATGGATGCGAAGAGGTTCCGTTTCGCCTCGCCCATGTCGACATTGTGGGGTAGGGACCAAAGCCGAGTCACTGCTATGTCCACCATGCGGTGGCACTCAGGCTACTCATCGAATGGTTAACAAGGGATTACGTGCTCGCAAGTATTATCGTTTAGTAATAATTCAAATCGGAAAGTCAGTTAGAAAGATAGAATCGATCTAATAAGTCCCGGTGTTTCTACAGCATTAAAACACTGTAAAAAACATTATGAAACTAATTTTATAAAATTGAACAGAAAAAACAAGTACCAATATAAAAGAGAAAATGGATAATTCAATACAATTTGAATTGCAAATTTTAAATGACTGTGTTGAAGAAGTTTACGAAGAATACGGGGGTTATAATCCTGTATATAAATTCTATAAAATGAGAACACTAGGCGATATCGAATATATGAAATACCAGCGTAATTTATTACGCTCCGATAAAAACGTTACATTTCCAATATTATACCGGCAATTATGTTAACTATACAAGAGGCAAATACGAACATTAAGACAGATAATGCGTATCGGATATGAAACTAAGGCGTATTATATAAAACTATTAAAACCCAACGATTCGTTTACGAACGTACATTTCTACGATATCACTTATAAATTTATGTTGTAATCACAACACCAAGCAGACGACAATGTTTCACTTACACGTGTTATAAACACGCAAATTATGTGTCCTACCTTACACGTATATTAAGTGTCCATTTTATAGAGAGATTACACGATTACGTCTTCCGGGATGAAACATAAACACACTGTAATATTATACTACACACACTGGGTGTGTATTACACAACCCGCTATCGATATTCCGGAATGAAACATAAACACACTGTAATATATACTACACACACGTGGGTGTGTATTACACAACCCGCTATCGATATTCCGGAAGTATTTCTTACATTGTGATTGGTTGGCATGTTTTTTTTTATTTTTTTAATTTTACTTTTAATAATTTATAACGTTATAACCTATATTATTAAATAAAAAACGAACTTGTTATATATAAAACAAATAAAAATAAACGAGTAAATATTTGGTATTGCACAACACGGTTTTAGCTTCATATATGTAAAATTAACAACAATAATTTGTCGGTGGGGGACGCCCCTTGACGAAAAATGAGCGCTCAGTGCTTCCGTGCAGGCACTTCCAAGGTTGCCTAGAATTTCGACACTGGTTCCTAGATCAGCCGATAGATGGGGGTGTGCTGTACAGGCAGCTATTACACCCGGCTAGCCACAACATGAGACGAGCAAGACAAAGATAAGAACAGAGAAGGTGGCTAGCCGGGTGGGCCCAGAATGGTTTTGCTGGCGTGGATTCGAGCCTCGGTAGGACCTAAACTTTTTTTTTTTAAATTATTAATAATTTTCCTAAAATTAATTAATAAATTGTTTACTGCGACTATATAATTAATTTTAATTAATTTTGTAATTAAAATTAATTATTTTATAAAATATCACAATGGTGCTGTAGCATTTCTTCCGACTTTATCTCCAAGTTTTTCCCTAAATTTATCCCAATCAGTACACTCAATCTTGGGCATGGTGGCGCGCGCTTTGATTCTTATATCATTTTTTAATTGTTCATATCTCCCCATTTCTTCCACCACGGATTCAAACTCTAAATTTGATATTTTCTTATCGGCCAACGCTTTGGACACCATAACGTCGATGGTATTTTTCTTCGACCTTGCGAGAACGGATATTCTATCATGTTTTCTACATTTTTTTCTCGAGTTTTCCACCCGACGCCCTAATTACAATACAACAACAACCCAGAAACGGCCGACACCGCACATAAAATCCCGCTACGGGAACCGTTATAATGGTGGATATAGTTGCAGCTGTCCCGCCCCACACAACACAGAAACACTCGCCAAAGCAGTGCTAGATACTTCAGCCATGTTCACCGCGCGCCTATATTTTTT
>CM055281.1:21958676-22006730 GCA_029237695.1 Conchocele bisecta | reverse complement strand
GTGGACATGCCTAACAGAAACAAGTATGCATTGCAACTGCTTTTTTATTGCGCCTGTTCGGTTATGTCACGGCCTGTGCTGTATTCACAAGTACCTCTTACCAACAGCTGAAGTGAAGCTGTATGTAAAAAGGACAAAACTAATACGAAAAATAGTCAAAATGTGCTCAAAGACCACCAGGGATCGAGAAAATAATAGCATCACTGGAAGGAGACACCTGGATAATTTATAAGCTGCACTTAACTTCGCTGATGTGAGTTTAAAAATACAAGACATAGTCAAGTGATCCGGGATAATTGGGAAACACGACCACCAGAACAAAATATGCATTGCAAGTGTGCGTCTAGTGCACCTGTTGCCGTAGTCCAGGATACAAACACATCTGACACAGCACTGGGTTAATCAAAAGTAAATTTAAAACTTAACACAATTCATAACAAAAATGGGCAAAATGTGTATAACTCTCGAATAGACAGTCGTGCTCAATTCTTAGCCTTGTTATTTTTTCTTAAAATGATCGTAAATGTACTAATACAGTTTCTATAATGTTTTGCTTTTGCCAGTATACTGGTATGCTGCTTTTGCCAGTATACCCTCAATACTGAGGCTTATCACCAGTGGATCATATTTTTATTCATAAGTACATGTACATACAATCAAATACAATCGATGTTCCCGGTATTTAGCCGCTACCCATTTACAGCTGGGTGGACTGAAGCAGTGTGGACAAAGTGTCTTGCTCAAGGACACAGAACACGCCTCCGGTGAGGTCCACGACGCCTCAGACCGCTCGACCACGCGCTCCACTATGCCTAGTCTATTAATGTACTATATATGAAAAGGAAATATCTAAATTGTATCACTGGTTCAAATAACAGAAGTGCGACAATGACACCATTTAATTATAATAGAGAAGTTGTAACACCGTGGTAGTTCCGGGAAGTAGCTCTTCAATACTACCATATACTACGGTACCGTTTATAGCATACTAACATCATGGTAAAGCTATCAATTGGTAAATTTAGTTTCATATACTAACGTCGCCCGTCATAATGTAGGTATACGTCATATTATCATAGGAAGTTTACTGTGAGCGGCGACGAATTGATTTGAGACCGAGTGCGGTACGGCGGCGTACGATAAAAAACGCTTCAGAGAATATGTTATTCTGATTCAATGCTGAACATTCCCCCACATACATTTGTTTGTTTGCTTGTTTGTTCAGATTTAACGGTCTATCAACAGCTACGGTAATTTAAGGCCGGGTCAATGGGTTTAGTACTAAATCCCATATATGACCTGTACAACTACAAGTACATGTTCCAAGTACATCTACAAATGGGGCAAAAATCCCAAAATCAGAACTGAATATTTCCAATAAAAAAACCACTATATATTCAGGGGCGGATCTAGAGGGGGTTCCGGGGTTGCACCCCCTCCCCGTTCAGCCACGGAGTTTACATAGATCACAGTTTACCACCAGTTTGAGTCTGAATTTAAATGCCGTAAAACACAGGAGTGCATTTCAAAGAGCTCGAAAATAGGACAACCCCCTAGTGGCGAACGGTAACTCTTGCAATTACTACCGTACCGTCCGTAGGGAGTAGATTAACACAATAACCCAATTCAACTCCCAGGTAACAGACGAGCCAAAGATAGATACCTGAGGGCCAAACCAGGTAAATCGTCATTCCTGTAAGTAGGAACCCCTACAACCACCCACCCCACATACGTACAACTGATGGAAATTTAATCTTGTGAAAATATTCACTACATAGTTTCCAACATCGGCTGGTCAGACGACGGTACGGGAGTAGACTACAAGAGTTACTGTTCGCACGCTGATTCAATGGACATTTTCGAAATAGCCCAGAATTATTAATCCAATGGGACAAACTTTAATACCAAATTGGAAATCACACAGAAGCAGCTGAAATAAGATGAGAAGATGAAAATATAGACAATAAAGAACAATACATTGTGGTAACAACGAATAGAAGTGAAAACAGATTGATTACAAATTGTGATAACAACAATGATGTGGGGTGATAACAATGGCTAATATGAGGCTATTATGATGTGGGGTGATACCAATGGCTAATATGAGGCTATTATGATGTGGGGAGATAACAGTGTCTAATATGAGGGCATGAGCGATGGTTTAACGAATTAAACCTTGGCGACTGTGGGAGGAGACATAAGGGACAACTTTGATCAGCGATTTATGTAATAGACACAATCAGTCAACACACACCGGAAATGGGTCTCATTCACGGGGGTGGGTATCACACAGCGGGGTGTGTATCACACAGCGGGGGTGGGCCATCATAGGCTGGGTGGGGAAATCACGCAGATGGGGTTTGGGTATCATAGGCTGGGTGGGGAAAATCACACAGCGGGGGTGGGTATCATACAGCGGGGGTGGGTATCATAAGCTGTGTGTGGGTATCACACAGCAGGGGTGGGTATCATAGGCTGGGTGGGGGAATCACACAGCAGGGGTGGGTATCATAGGCTGGGTGGGGGAATCACACAGCGGGGTGAGGTATCATAGGCTGTGTGGGGGTATCACACAGCGGGGGTGGATATCATCAAGCTGGGTTGGAAAATCACACAGCAGGGGTGAGTATCATAGGCTGGGTGGGGTATCACACAGCGGGGTGGGGATCACACAGCGGGAGTGGGTATCACACAGCGGGGGGGGGGGGCGGTATCACACAGCGGGGATGGGTATCACACAGCGGGTGGGTGGTGGGGGCGCGGAATAAGTGGGTGGGGTAACGGGTACTAGTGGATGTTATGGGTTACTAAATGTCTACGGTTTATAATAATCTGTGGCCAATTGGAAACCAGGATCCAGGGAAATACGCACCACTGTAGTTGTGTAGGTGCTGGGATTATATTTTGTTAAGTATGTCGGGTTTTGGTGAGGGTCGGATGTTGGGTACCTTCAAATCAATAGCGTCTGTGAGTTATCTTCGGGACGAATGTCAACTGGATGCTGTGCGCTCATTTGTATTTATAGCCTTCAGTAAGGACGTTGTCCGAAAAGCAAGCCCTTTGATTGGCTCGTAAAGACTCCGAGGATAACATTAGGACAATGACCACCATATTTGGAATCAGCGGACAATATGTGAAAGTTGTCCCTGATTCCGCACAGTGAATTTGTTGGAATGTGTAATAGGATACCGGGACTTTCCCATTTTGACGAAATGTGAAAGTTGTCCCGCATAGCTGATTGGTCGGAACGTGTGATCGGATTACCCGGGAGCATACGGGATTTCCCGAGGAATGTTAGTGAAAGATGGCGGCGGTCTTTAACTCGCCTGGATAGTGTGGTAGAACGATATAGATGAACTAGGAGTGTTGGTGAATCACCAGGCATGGGATATGGGTTGGGGTAAGTCTTTGAAGTAGATTAATAGCCTCTCACAGTCGTCAAACATCGGAGAAATTTTGAATCGATAAAACATGATGAAATTACACCAAATGGCTGGCGGGATCGCTTCAATATTATACGCCACTTCCATAATAAAATGTGATCAATTAACTTATTGTCACAAACTATTGTTTTTCATTTAACAAAAATGGCGGCCATCTGAAAGTACAGTGGCCCAGCAACATCTTACTTACATTTAGACACTACCAATGAACTAGACACATGCAATTATATGTATAGACATCAAAATAATTGGTATATCTCGCTTCTATCTCATTGTCATTTCTTTATTTACCAAACGCGGATGGCGGTCATCTTGGATTTTCAGGTTACGTACCTCGGATCAAATGTACCCCATTTATTTGAATTCGGCATACCTTAAAACCCATATATACAAATATTCATGCTTTCCTCCAAAAGGGGAACATCATTGCCAATAATTGCCTTTTATCCGCCCCACTAGTAGGTAAAACGAAACAAGAAATACCAAAAGCTACAAATACATATGACATACTTCCCATTTTCTGTAATTCGAAATCGTACGTTCGAGATGGTCTGATTGACAAGTCATATGCACAGGCGGCGGAACCTAAAAAGTATGGAGGGGGGGGGGGGGCAGTCTTTTCGGGCCGAAAGTGCCGGATGTTGCTAGAGGGAAAGTATTGAAATCTAAGAGGGATAAAACGCCATTTCTTGCATTCTCAGGGCCCAGTCTTGAGGGCCCAAAGGGCCCGATGTTGCTAGGGGTGCCGGGGGCATGCTCCCCCGGAAACGCCATTTCCTATATTATCAGCAAATTTGAGGATGAAAATATGTGCTTTATTACAGAATTATTGAGGGGGCCAGGCCTCCCCAACATAATTCCGCCACTTCCGCCGCCCCTGATATATATATATACATATATATAATTATATATACTCACGCTAACTACATAGTCCGCATGCAGTTAGAACATATTTGGATATAATTGGTAAGGGTAAGATGGCGTTTTCTTTAATCATACAATTAGTAATGTGTATGTGTCTATTTGATGAGTCGTTTAGTTCACGCATGGTGCGATGCGTAACGTGTTGTGTGTCTTAATTCCGTTTTGCGAATTGTTGTTATTTTAATTGTACGGTTTGTCATGGTGGTGTATACATGTACAAGTTTGTATGCATCGTAATTCCGTTTTTGCTAAATGTGCCGACAACCGACTTCTATGTCTAGGAATAGTGCTTTGTTTTGCACACGACCCACGTGCGACCACCCAATGTCACTGAGGAAATATGTTCACTTTGTTTGTAAGGCAAATGCATTAAAGTTTTTGTATTACTATCAAGGCTGCCAGCGAGGGGATTAGCTGCGTAATAACAATTCCCATATTGACAATGGCGAGCCCAATAGTATGAAAGCGTCCTGGTGTCAATGCTAAACTATTTTATCTCCTTATTAGGACTTAGTATTAGGACTTACTATCTGTGTCAATGCTAAAAGATGTTTTATCTCCTAATTAGGAAATGGGAAGTCCTAATTAGGAGATTCTAATTCCTAATCACAGGTGACTGAAAAACATCGCATGTCAGTATCATTTTAGTATAAGTGTAAGGTCAGCAACGTAGTAAAACATGTGCATATTCAAACCCGTTAAAATGACAGGAATCGGTCGGTTACTATGACAAGTTCCATGGAATAAACATACAGCATCCAGAGTCACAGTGCTGTTTACCGGGTTAAAAGGTACAATGTGCATGTGATATAGCACTAATTTTGTCACACCCCGGCCGTTCTCTCCAGAAAAAGTCGTCGAAATCGACGGCCCCTGTAAATATTAATAATGTATACAGATAGGCAGGTATTTCGTGGTATTGTCAGTCTTCCTGGGCATTGTCCAGACTATATCTATATTATATACGTAATTAATATACCTAGAATGGAATGTGCACCATTCCAACTTCGTTGTGCCGAATAATTGTAAATAAATCTACGAATTAACATGTACTGTCGAAAACAATTTGGCTGTCATTGTTACAGCAAAACTCGCGTGACGTGACGTCATTTCCATAGATAGCCAATCGGAACGCGCTTCGCTGTTCCAGGGGACCATCGATTTCGACGAATTTTTGTGAGGAAAATTATGTGGACAAATAGAGCTGTAAAACAGATACCAAATACAGTAACCTGCTAAATGACACTGTGATGCTGAACGATGTCTTTTTACAATTATTCATCATGAAATGCTATGGTAAGGTAACAATTTCTATCATTTTAACGGGTTTGAAAAAGGTGCGTGTTTCACAGCGTTGCTGAACTTTTTATTTATATTAGAAACTAGATATTATCGCTGATTTTTTTTCTGGCACCTGTGTTCCTAATTAGGAGATTAATTTTTATTAAGTTTATTACAGTGTCACATGTCATTTTTACAATCACATAGTACAATATAAACAAACGTATTAAATAAAACGACACTCAGCCATGTTTGGCTTATGAGACACTATGACATCATATTTACAAATACAAGCCTCCTCTTTGTTGCCTCATGTTAAATTACGTAGGAAGCTCGTTTTTTCGGTAATTTAACAAGAGGCAACAAAGAGGAGGATGCTGACCATGAGGGTCGAAAAACGAAATAAATTGGAAATTGACTCCGAAACTTGGCGAGATCACTTGAAAATGATGTAAATAAGAAGACAACTTAGATTTTGAAAATCGGTCCACAAATTAAAAATTATTTAAAAAAAATCTATTTTCAATCCCCATGTTAAATTCCCATAGGAAAATATTTTTTTCGCAATAAAATCAATATATGATGGAATTTGATCAAATAATTTCTTTAGGGGAGGGGGTCTTTTGTTATTGACGAAAAAGTATTTACATTAAACTATTTTTTAGATTTAATGTGTTTAATAGCCAAAAGTTTGTCGGCAGAAACACGTCGAGCGGACAGTATACGTATACTGCATAATACAACACATCGTGAATTTATTCGACAATAGAAGGAGGTGACTGTACACTTAAAGGTACATGCCCACACAGTAGGCACAAACTGTTACTTACTATCTCACTTACTATCCCGCCGCTTTAAAACTGAAAACGATCTAGCAGAAACTGTCAGTTTCGACTGTGTATGGGTAAATTGATGTTATGAAACAAATAGAATGTGATAATTATATGATCTGGGACATAAATACGCAGTATTGTCGGGACAGTATTATAATCTTACTTCTTCATATACAGTGCAACCTCTCTACAACAGCCACCCATGGGAAGACGTAAAACTGGCTGTTATAGAGAGGTGGCTGTTGTAGGGAGGTTAATGCTGAATTAAATTTTATCGTCTGATGTTTATTTATTTTCTTCGATAATTCTCATCAAATACATGCTTTGACAGCATTTTAGAATCATTTCCAATGGAAATGATTCTAAAGTGCTGTCAAAACATGTTTTTATTGAGAAAGAATGCAAAAGCAACATCAGACGACAATGTTCATGCTCAGCAGTCTAAGGGTTAGATATAGAGGAAATCATCCATTTTGGATATAAGATATCGGCTGTTACAGAGAGGGTGTTGTTGTAGAGAGGTGGCCGTTCGGGGAGGTTCGACTGTATGTACATGCAAAATCCCATACCCAATTTCTATTTTCGCACTACTAATACAAACCTCGCGATTGTGTTAATGTACCTCTGATAGCAAGCAAAACATGTCCAGCTTCAACAATACAAATAAAGAATACCGACCATTTGATATGCAAATCAAAGTGGTGCCCGCTAAAAACTACACTACATCCACACATTACGTGCCTATATTCATGTAGACTCCGGGGCATTAATCTTGTAGACATCTGTGGCCCGTTTCACTAAACTTCTTACGATACGAACTTTCTTACGTCTACGATAATTTTCGTACGAACGTCTTGCGAACTTCTAATGTGCGTTTCACTAACATGTTCGTGCGAAATTTCTTAATTTACGAACTTCTTAAGAACTCTTCAGTATTGGAAATCCATCAAACGCTTTGAATGTAAACTTCCGGTCCGACTTTGACAACAAGACGACAACTGTCAAATCAATTTCCTTAGTTCAGCATACTGTTTGTTTGTTTGTTTGTTTATTGGCGTTTAACGGCCTATCAACAGCTAAGGTCATGTAAGGCCTGGCAAACGGGTTCGATCCCGTTTTAACCTGCTGCATTGGGGGGAAATCCCAAAATCAGAACGGAATATTTACATATTCAGCCATGGAATTTGAAGAACCTGACCTGGTGCCAGGTCCATACCACACCAAGGTCACATGGCCCCGTTCCCTAAAATAGGATTACGAATAATCGCAATACTCACATAAGGGGTATAACCAGATTCAACTGTCACATAAAAAATGCCAAAGATGTATGTGAGGACCAAACCAGGTCTCCAGTCGGAATTATGTTAAGGATGAACCCCGATCGTTAAATTACCCACCTGCCACCATCAGGATGAACACCAGGAACATGAATTGGACTGACACTGAGTGTCCCATCCACGGCGCCCAGGGTGTTCGGAATCCTGGCCACATTGATAAAGGCTTTTTTTACAGTTGGCCAGGTCTTGTCCGTCGGTGGGAAAACTGATGCTGTCCAGTCGGTTATTGATGGCTGATACAACATCATTAATACACCGAGAAATTTAACTCCTAGAGATACCGTGGATGCCGCCAGCCTCGGAGTAGAACTCACCCTTCGCCAGGTAGCGCAGGGTAACCAATGTCTGCAAAGTTTCAAGTGCTTGAGTCTTTGAGGATCTCAAATGTGATTTGTATTTGCTTTAGCGTGTTACTATATACTATATAGGGCACGGAGTTGCTATATTGGCCATCTTAGTGTATGAAATACGGCAGTAATGTTTACCTCTTGTGGCGTTCGACCCATACCACACATAATTTGACATAACCATACATACAAGTTTGTGAAACGTCCTATTGGTTGTTTGCATCACACTTATATACAAAGTCTCATTTCCTATTACTTTTAGAGGAAGAGGCCAAGTGGCTTTGGTGTGGTATGGACCTGGAACCAGGTCGGGTTATTATAATTTCAGGGTTGAATATACACTTCTTTCGATGTAAATATTCCGTTCTGATTTTGGGTGCCTCGCAATGCAGCAGGTTGAATACGGGATAGAACAAGTTGGCCAGGCCTTACATGACCTTAACCTGTTGTATAGCTTTCTGTCATAATATTATAGCACGCTGTTGTCATATCTGTCTATAATGTATTGCACCACATTGTAATACCTTTTCTGCCATATTATTTGCTGTATGTGTCAAACGGCGGTCAAAGTGATGAAAGTGTAAGATGCACATACAGAGATGGCTGAAATGGCAACTCGATGTACCATATAGTATACAGTAACACAAAATGTTGTTTTCTGAAAATGTTCTGGAAATGGCTGCGAACATTAGATAGACATAGGTAATATTCCTAATATGACAGCAAATTACATAATTGTATTACTTTTGAAAGTTATTTGATTTGTGTTTTCATCCATTTCACCCCTACACCACATTACAATTATAACGAATCACTCCTCCTTAGACCACATTATATTAGGTTGCATTTGCTTGACTAACTGATCAACAGCTACAAGTAAGGTGAGTCACTACTCTGCATTTGTTGGATTAACAGATTAATATATATAAGTATAGTGAGCCACTACTCTATAAGCCACGTTATATCAGGCTGCATATGCTGGCTAACTGATCAGCAGGTACAAGTATAGTGAGTCACTATTCTATAAGCCTCGGTATATCAGGCTGCATTAGCTGGACTAACTGATCAACAGCTACAAGTATAGTGAGTCACTACTCTATAAGCCACGTTATACCTGGGTTGCATTTGCTGGCTAACTAATAAGCAGCTAAAGCTAGACAATCCGGCCTGTCTACGCACTTAGTGCCCCTATAAGTGATTTGAGAAACTTACAAAAACAGACAGACGGTCAGACAAAATATATAACGTGGCTTATGGAGTAGTTACTCACTATAAATTAATTGTAAACCGTTGATCAGTTAGCAACAACAAATGCAGCCTGATATAACGTGACTTATAATTGTAGATGCTTATCAGTTATCCCAAAAAATGCAGCCGGATTTAATGTGGCTTATGGAGTAGTTACTCACTATAGGTTTACCTTCTGATCAGTTAGTCAGCAAATACAGCCTGATATAATGTGGTTTAAGGAGGAGTGATTCGCTATAATTGTAGTGTGGTGTAGGTGTGAAAACACATATCAAGTAACTTTCAAAAGTAATATATGTAATGTGTTGTCATATTACCCATGTCCGTCTAATGTTCGCAGGCATTTCCAGAACATTTTCGGAAAACAACATTTTTTTTGTTACTGTATACTATATGGTATATAAGTGTGATGAAAACAACCAATAGGACGTTGCACAAACTTTTATTTATGGGTATGTCAAAGTATGTGTGGTATGTGTCAAACGCCACAAGAGGTAAAACTTACTGATGGATTACATATACTAAGATGTCCAATATAGTAACTCCATGACCCGTATATTATACAGTACAAGCTAAAGCAAATAAAAATCACATTTTGTTTAGATCATTAAAGACTGAAGCACTTGAAACTTTGCGGACATTGGTTACCCTGCGCTACCTGGCGAAGGGTGAGTTCTACTCCGAGGCTGGCGACATCCACGGTGTTTCTATGAGTTCGGTTTTTCGGTGTATTAATGATGTTGTCTCAGCCATCAATAATCGACTGGACAACATCAGTTTTACAACCGAGGAACAAGACCTGGCCAACTGGAAAATGAAAAGTCATGCAGAGCATGATGTTATTAGCCGATCAAATCAGGGTTCAATATATGTCCACATTTTAGTAGTTACAGAATCTCAGGGAAAAGTGAGATAAATGTTGATTTCCTCCCCAACCAAATTCTCCCAGTTATATTTAGTAAATTACTATGGATTTGCCATTTACTTGGCGGCCATTTTGAATTTTCTGACAATGGAGTATATTAACTGCAACATTATTCCCAGTTGAAAGAATTAACCTTTGTATATAGGTGAAGGCGCTTAGCATACACAAATATGTAGCAAGTCAACCGAAATCTCATAAATACCCGATTTTTGGCGGCCATCTTGAACATATGATAATAATATACTGAATGTTAGTGTAGTTTACGTAAATTCTTTAATATATCCATCTGAAATATTTTTGAACAACTTACACCAATTTCCAGGTTAAAGACCATGACCTACCTATTGGCTCATATATTGGCAATTTTCGACTTCCGTCAGGCATAAACTTCAATGACCTTGAAATGACCTTGAACCTGGTTTAAAAAAATGGCACCCGGAATTTTTGGAAACCTTATGCATTCAAGTTTATAAAAACACCGGGTGCCATAAATTAACACGAGGTGCCGGAATCTTATATATATACCTATTGCCCAGACTGTAGAAAGATGTCAGAATTTAAGAAAAACAAGTGTGTAAAAAGGTGATTAATTTGGTGTGCAAGTACTGTATGTGAACTTCAATGTATATATTGCCAATGCAGATATACTGTCTGTATAATCGAGACGCACCATGTGATTTTGTACCTACATACAGGTGCGCAATTTCATGAAATATGCTGAAAGTTGATGAAATTTTCAAAGCAAATGCGGAATAGAATTCCGCATTTGCTCTGAAAATTTCGACAACCTTCGGTGTGATTCCAGGAAAATATCGGAAATTTTGTAAAAAATATTATGAAATTACGCCCATTTGTGTAGGTACAAAACACATGGCGCATCTTAATTATCATTATTACACTGGTGCTGCACTCCGCGCCGGTGGAAAATTTAAGACAATCCACTTTAAAAATACAATATGCGCCATTATAAAATGTTTCTAGATGAGTGTTAAAAAATCAATAAAATTACTACTCGTCTTGAAACATTTGTTTACAATTAATGGCGCCTATTGTATCTTTCAAGTGGATTGTCTTGAAATATTTCCATCGGCACGGAGTGCAGCACCAGTGAATTAAGTGGACTGTTTCTCTAACGGTGCATCGCAAATATAGAAAAGTATATGTGACAGTGGCTTGAGAAAAAGGCCTTATGGGGTTTGATCAATCTGGATATGAATCTGCTAGCACACTCCTGTATGTGAATGTGCAGGCTGATCTGTGCCTACACTGGTCATATTACTATTGAAAGGAAGTAATATCATGCTTACTATGAGTGTTTATACTTTTTTATTACATGCTTTATGTGATACTCATGATAATGGAATAAATGATAAAGTATACATGTTTAGCTTCTATTAAAAATGGTTTTGAAATGGGATATGTATATGATTTCAAAAGTTGCCAGCAAATCTGATGAAGAAATTCCGCATTCCTGGCCCAGGAATACCAATTCAGCGATTTTGGTCGGCTGCTGGCATGGTACAGATAAACAGGTCGGCTGTCGATCGGTATAGTGGACTATACCGACCGACAGACAACCTGTTTACCGGTACCATGCTGGCAGCCGACCGAAATCGCAGAATCGCTATTTCCTTGCAATCAATAGAAAAGTAAATGTTTGATGGCGAAATAAGTGAATCAGAAAAAGAATATTTCAGTATTTACAAAAGGACACGAAGAAGTGCAAGGACCAGTGTAGATCAATTTGTTTCAGTTAAAATCAACAATTGAGTCACAAATTTACTAGTCCACACGAAACGGTAACAATTTTGTCAGTAATCATCTTACCAAACTTATCCTTGTTCATGAGACAATTAATGGGAAGAAAACCGTTCAATATAGTATATTTCTGTCGAACTGAACCAATAACACGTTCCACATGTATTCTTGAGTGGACAAGTGTACGTGTTGATTCCACGTCCAGAGGGGACAGCTGATCACTACCTTTCGTAAATGCTGGAATCTTCACTTCTGCAGCTACCGAGCCAACACTGTCCTTGACATCAAATCCTCTATCCGCCAACAATAAAACCCCAGGTAATAACTTGGACAGGAAGTCACTGTTCTCTGTCACAAACTTGTCACTCACACGACCACCCCATGCTTTCGATATGAAGGACACACTGCCCTGAGGGGTAATTCTAGTTTGAAATTTCACAGTGTGGTGGTGTTTATATGAAGACCAGGTTTCTGCTCTGGCTTTCAAACCACTTGGTTTCTCAATAAATACCTCAAAACAAACAATTATCACTGCACACCTGTGGCCGAAGTACTTCCAAAATTCCATTGGCATGTTTTTTATACGACCGTTTTTAAAAAACGGTACGTATTATGTTTTACCGCACGGCGGGCTGGCGGACGGGCGGCTGAAGAAAAAGCGCATAGTTCGTGTACACAACTCCTCCGAAACCGTTCAGTCGATCGATCTGAAATATACACACGTCTTCTACACATATTGAAGATGTGCACCTTGGTGTTTTTATGTCGAAAAAATATTTTTTAACAACAATATCGCCTTTTTAACTTAGCCATTGTTTCTACATTTGTCTATACTATTCTATATACGGTACAGAGTTTGTGTACACAACTCCTCCGAAACCGTTCAGTCGATCGTTCTGAAACTATGCACACGTCTTCTACACATAGTGAAGATGTGTACCTTTCGTGTTTTTATGCCGAAAAAATATTTTTTAACGAAAATATCACCTTTTTAACTTAGACATTGTTTCTACATTTGTCTGTACAATTCTATATACGGTACAGAGATTGTGTACACAACTCCTCCGAAACCGTTCAGTCGATCGTTCTGAAACTATACACACGTCGTCTACACATATTGAAGATGTGCACCTTCGTGTTTTTATGCCGAAAAAATATTTGTTGACAAAATATCACCTTTTTAACTTAGCCATTTTTTCTACATTTTTCTATACAATTCTATATACGGTACTGAGTTTGTGTACACAACTCCTCCGAAACCGTTCAGTCGATCGTTCTGAAACTATACACACGTCTTCTACACATATTGAAGATGTGTACCTTGGTATTTTTATGCCGAAAAAATATTGTTTATAATATCACCTTTTTAACTTAACCATTTTACATACATTATTGTATCCAATTTCCCATCATTTCTACTTTACACTCTACTTTTCTGTCTCTGCCTAAATTAGTATACATATTTAGCACAACGAGATGAAGAAATAATGCTATAGACTTTCAAATTCTCATTAATGTTTCTTGCCTTGGTTTCACATTTCTGCATCTTCGCTGACTGGCCCATATTCGACGGGCGTATTTTGTGACTTGCGGCACTCATGTTCTCAATGTCTCGCTCTCTGGCCATCTTATGAGTTTCTTTAGCCGCTTGTACATACAGTCAATTGTCAGTGTAAACAGTCTAGATATTGTTGATTGAGTAGTGTCAAATTCATATGCAAGAAAGACATTTGACAAATTTAGTCGCAATTTCACTAATGTCAATATCATTACCTTGAATTTGGGCATGACCAGACTGGATGGCAGGTGAGGCTCCAGAACATTTATATAGATAACCATATAGATAGAACTGTGAATGATGCTAATCCTGTTAAATGTTTCACCTTCTCGTCACTACCCTTAAAATAACTTGCAGTGAATTTAGTTTCCAAATGTGCCACTTTTTCCTTCAGCTCCCCATTCTCTATACGCAGTTCCTGCAGCTCCAGCGACATAGCCTCCATGAATGGACCATCAACATCCGTCAGTCTGTGACTGAACGCCGTCTTCATCAACGCTGTCACCCATATCCATACCCGTCTCAGTGTGATCAGGTCCAACAATAGTTGTGGATTCAGCTGGCTTCCTTCTCTTCTTTTCCTGCTGCCGATCATATCTTGATGTAGATGATGCTCGCTTTTGTCCGCCCAGATTAACAGATGGTGCCCAGTTTGGGTTAAGATGGTCATACAACTCTGCCATCTTTCCTGACACATATACATGATTTATATTAAATACAAATAAATACATGTGTACTTGTCGTATATTGTAACTTTGCACATCTAGTTACAATATCTTCTTCTCGGAAGTATGTGTTGCATACACCATCTGAACATTCTTGCGGAGACGGTTCAGATGAGTGATCACAACATTTACATTCACTTTTGAGGAGAAATAAAAAAGAAAAGGTGTACTCTAAGTCTTATGAAATATCACTGAAATATTGACAATTTATGACAAATGTTATACATATGATATGCGCCATGTGATTTTGCATGTACAAACATGTGCGCACTTTGATGGAAAATATTTACAAAATTTACAATATCTTTCATAAATAACATTGAATGGTGACAACATGGTGACATTCTGCATTTGCTCTGAGAATTTCATCAACGTTTGGCA
Organism: Conchocele bisecta; assembly: GCA_029237695.1. Lineage (NCBI taxonomy): Eukaryota > Metazoa > Mollusca > Bivalvia > Lucinida > Thyasiridae > Conchocele > Conchocele bisecta. The sequence goes on along the minus strand of CM055281.1, from coordinate 21,991,970 downwards.
TAACATACAGTAAATATCGCAAAATCTGTAAACATTTTTCATGAAATTCCACACAAGCTGCAATTTTGTATTGTCTGAGGTCCATCAAAATACACCATCTCGCACGTCTTAAGCATGTTAAGTACAGTGACAGCACGGGTGTCAAACATTATAATCCAGTGGGTGGCCGCTGGGCTCCAGATAAGGAATTAGTAATTGAGTATTGTTACTCCATCAGTTCTGAAGCAATTGGGTATTTCAAAATTTTAATTGGGTAAAATTAAGTCACACTTCTGTTTACACATCAACAGACAGCAATTATTGAATAGTTTGTTTCGAAATGAAAACATATCTTGGCATTTCATTAGAATTGTCTCCTTGGATGTGTTTTCATGGAAGAATATGCTATATTGTGGTCTGTTTATTGTTTTCTGCAGCATGATCAAGGTACCAGAATTTTGCTCATTGCTTGTTGATACTCACTACTTCTGGGGATTTACTTAATTGTGTATTTACGCAAATACGCAGCTTATATACAAATACGCAGCAAATACGTTCTGATTTCGGTATTTTTCCCCCAATGCAGCAGGTTAAAATGGGATCGAACCCGTATGGCCGGCCTTGCATGACCTTAGCTGCTGATAGGCTGCACATAAATAAACAAACAAGCACTATGGTATTAAATGTGATAAATCGCGGGTTTCCAGAACCGAAGAAACAGGAAATGCTGCTCATTTGAACCATCACATTGAGACTGGCTAGGAGTACTCAATTGTTCTTTCAGATTCAGACATGGGGAGAAGAAGAACTGCGTGGGTGTGCAAAAAGTGTGTGTATTCAACGAAGACAAGTAAATTGTTCCGTCGACATATGCATACACATCATGGTCCGGTCGACGATGTCTGCAGCACGTGTATAGAGCCTTTTCTTACACCTACGGCTCTACAGCAACACACGGAAGCCGTTAAACATGCGGTTTGTTTTGTATGCTTATGTTTCATGGCAGTTAACGGCCTGCCAAAAGTTAATGCCTTTTTGCATATTGCGACGCTCTCGCCAATAGCTATTAAATAACCATTAACTGTTTCAATAAGTGCAAAGTTATATTAATAACGGTTAACCAGAGATTCCACATTGTTGACGTAATTTCCTGTGACGCTCATCATGCACTTAAAGGTACATGCCCACTCAGTAGGTGCACAACTTGTTTTTTTATAGGAATTAAATAAGTGTATAGTGGGGTCACTATTCCACTATTTCTGAAATTTACGAGTGCCCGCTATACAGATATAATCATTTAGTAATATTTATTTTACTGATAGTGACTCACAAATAAGTGGTGGTATCAGGCTATTTTCATATGCAAATGAGGCCTGCTATTTATTTATACTAATTAAATGCGTCAGATGAAAATAAAATATGTTCGACAGATTATAAAGTATGATCATTGCACATCAAAAAATAAATACAGAGAATAAATAATAATGTCCGTTAACATTTTAAGGAAACACGGTTATCGCTCCTCCTGATACCAGTGTGGAAATGTTTGTCTGATAGAACATGTATAATAATGCCAAACAATACAGTGTACGTAGGGGAATGGTGAATTTTGCTTATTTTTTTGCCAGAAACTGTCTCAGATGATGTCTCTGATATAAAGAGTGGGCATGTACCTTTAATTGTATCGTAATTTACTGGGTCTCAATATGTTGATATTCTATGTATTTTGGATCATTCATATACATGTACATGGTCCCTTGTATATCGATGCCAAATTCGCATTTCAATATGGTCTGTTATTTAAAAGACTAAACCACCTTGGATTTAGGAGACTGTACTACGAGAACAAATATGTGTTAATATCAGGGCTCCAGATAAAGAATTAGTAATTGAGTATTTCCACTCCATCATTTCTGAAGCAATTAGGTATTTCAAAATTTTAATTGGGTAAAATAAAGTCACACTACCGTTTACACATCAACACACAACAGATATTGACTAGTTTGCTTCGGAATGAAAACATGTCTTGGCATTTCATTAGAATTGTCTCCTTGGAGAAAATTCTAATGAAATACCAAGATGTGTTTTCTGAGAAAATAAGCAAAACATGCTATATTGGTGGTCTGTTTATTGTTTTCTACAGAATGATAAAGGTATCATAAAATTTATATTCTTTTTTGATACTCGCTACTTCTGATTTCTATTGGGTTTTTGGCAATTTTAATTGGGTATTTAAACAAATACGCAGCTTATCTGGAGCGATGGTTAATATAATTCTGATTCCCACGCATTTCTGCCTCTACATTGTCTGAAAAGTATAGACAGTGGAACCTCTCTAAACCGAACACCAAGAATACCTGTGATCTTATTTTTGATGAGTGTTTTTGTCATTTATCTCGGGTGATACTGTCTGTTCGTGATCGCGTAGCACTCACATATGGCTTGGAATGATCAAATGCCAGATTTACAGTGAAACCTCTATAAGCCTGACACCCTGGGATGTCGGACACCCAGGGGACCTCCCAGGGTTTCCGGTTTAGAGAGGTTTTCCCTGTATTTATTTTGGTATTTTGTATTCTATGATGGTATAGCGAGAAGCAAATAACTATTAAAACATGACTGCAACATATCGGTAATGTGTTTACAACTGTCGGCGTGTCGCTGAACACATATGAGACACGCCATGTGATTTTGTACCTTCGGACATCTGCGTAATGTCATGAAATACGTTTAAAACATTTACAATATTTTCCTTAAATGTCAAAAGTTGACAACGTTTTCACAGTACATTTGTAAACTTTTGAATTTATATTCGAGTGATATGCCCCATTAATGCTGGCGATTTTGACCACCTGTACTACATACAATCGGGCTCGTATTCATGGATATTTATGATTGTATGTTCCATGATTGAAAATGACACTAACAATTTAGGAGTGTCCAGAAACTTTTTTTATCAGCCGTAATTGATTTTGTATCATTTTAGCGTCACCGAGGTAATATTGAAACTAATACATGTACGTTTTAGATGACAAAGAGAATAGCACGAACTGATGTTATGCGGAATTATGCAGACTGATTATTCATCGTTTTGATAATTATGACAATTTAAAATCTAGGATCGTATTTTATTGAACGCGATAATAATAATTATCAATTATTCCAGATTAACATTGTATACCCGTCCAGCTTTAATACCAGGGCGTATGTACCGGTCATCAACGTACGCAGTTCAGTATACGCTCCAAACTAGGGTTTAGGCTTTTAATTCGATTACGACCTCAAACGGCAGTTTCTGGCCAAATGCACAATAATTGCTCAAACTGGGGTTTGAGAGCCTAAACCATGGTTTAGACTCTCAAACTGGGGTTTAGGGAATTATTGTGCATTTGGCGAGCCCAAACTAGGGTTTGAGGAGCCTAAACCAGGGTTTGGAGCTCAAACCATGGTTTAAGGAATTATTGTGCATTTGGCTTGCCATATGTATGCATTAGCGAGCACCGCAAACCTGGACGAATACATCGCTGAGCATATCCAACCGACGGACGAGTACCTCAGAGGGAGCCGAGCCGTGGTTAACGGGGTCGTGTCACACCTGCAGCACAGGGCCCCGGGGTCAATACAGCCCCGGGAGGTGATTAAGGTAGGACTTGACACAAGCCATGTGATTTTGTTCATAAGATGATATGTGATTTTTCATGAAATAGAAATACTGAAACTGATTGTTCTGTAAATGACGTCGTAAGTTGATGAATTCCGCAATTGCTCTCACAATTTCGCCAACTTTCGAACGCATTATAATGGATATATTGTTTTCGTCACGAATGTCCGTCCGTCCGTCACATTTTCTTGTAAGACGTCAAACATTTAAACCGTAATAGCTGGATACGTGATATTGTATATGTATCTTCTTTAGGGTGTACAGATGCGCTAAGTGAATTTGGATTTTATTATTTGACCCCAGGTCATGGATTATCTTCCTCGTTAGAATTGGAATTCTGAAAGTTTGCCTTGTAAGAAGTAAAACCGTAATAGCTGGACACTTCATATTGGGTATGTGGCTTCCTTATGGTGTGCAGATGCGCAAATTGAATTTAGAAGTTTGATTTGATTCCCGGCACATGGATTGTCTCCCAAATTCGGACTTTGACATTTGGAAAAGTTTGTTATACATTATAATTATAGTGAATATTGTGTAATATTCACACCTTCCATAAATTGATATAGAGAATAGTAGGTTAGTGCCGTGAATGGGAAAAAATATCTGGCAAGGCTCAGGAAACGGGATGGGCGAGGCTCTGCCGAGCACATCTCGTTTCTGTGCCGCGTCAGATATATTTTCCCATTCACGGCACTAACCTACTATTCTATTTATCCCGTCAACACCTTCAAATGGCTGTGAAATGCAAAAGATAGTATTGACTGGATATCACCGTGTTTCACGGCACATACGCACTGTGTTGACGGGATAAAATGGAAAGACCCATTCCACGTACATCCCAATACAATACATGAGAGCCACGTGACGTCCCGCGATGTTGTTGACTGGTTAACGTTCGTTAATTTCCACGAGGTTGGTAATAACGGCACGCTATTGACCACATTTTGAAGTAACGGACCAAGGTCTATACATACATTAAATATACCTAAATGTATCAATAAGTGGGGAAAATCAGTTGAAAACAAAAGTTTACACCCTGTTAGAACACAATACAATATGCCTATGTTTTTAATGGTCTGTACTCGGACGGCCTCGAGACAACGGACTCTCACGAAACAGTCAACCGATTTATATCCTTTCCGCAAATTGTAGAAGTTAGGCAAATGTTAGCCCTCCGCAACGATATATTCCCGAATGCGCTATACATGTAACAGGGAGTAAAACGAACGTTTAACTTACTTTTGTTTTCACTTATTGATACGTTTAGGTATATTTAATGCATTTCTAGGCCTTGGTATGTTACTTCAACATATGGCTATTGACCGGCAACGTCGCTGTTCCAGGAATTGCGACAAAATGACTTAAAACAAGAGTATTCTTAATTTTAACGCCATATTTAGTTATTTACATTTTTGAAACTATCAGAAAATGCAGTTATAAGTAATAAAACCATGGGCTGTTACGTTTACTGGGTGTATAATACATTACGTACTTTAAACATACCTAATGTATTATGCACCCTAGTAAACGCAATAGCCCATGGTTTAATTCCTTAAACATGTATTTTACCAGGGAGGGTCCTTGGAAAAAGGAACAGCAGTAATAGGCAAATCAGATGCCGACCTGGAGCTAGTGCTGTCACGTGAGCGCTACCCGACAGTGCGTGACATGGTTGGTGACATGAAGAACATACTACTGCAACTAAAAATCCACCTCATGGGAAACTCTGATTACACATTCGACAGCCAGAACACGCACTCTGTCCAGATCGAGACAAAGATGGCATCTGGGGATACCATGGGGATCGACGTTCTGCCGGCATGTGACCTAATCGGCTCATTTATTAGGTATTGGGAGAGGAGGTTGGGAACTGGGAGACGGGGTTATAGAAAATAGTAGGTTAGTGCCGTGAATGGGAAAACATATCTGGCAAGGCTTAGGAAACGGGATGGGCGAGGCTCTGCCGAGCACATCCCATGTCCGTGCCATTCCCATTCACGGCATTAACCTACTACATGTATACTATTTAGCCCGTCAACATCTACAAATAGTTTCAAAATGACATACAAATAACCCCAGCCACCGCACATATTCATACACAATGATTAGGTCGTATTGACATGAAATCAAAAATGTTTCACGGCACCGTGTTTCACGGCACATACGCACTGTGTTGACGTGATAAAAACATGTTACTGATATATAGAGGATCCCAAACGAGTTTCCATTTGATATGAGATTTATGAAACGAGTCGCGCACAATATATTCACCGAGATTCCGTTTATGACATGACATCCCACTCCCACTAGCAGAACAATTAAAGATATCCGAAACGTTTCAGTGAGAAGTCCTATTTTCGCATCAAGTGGAAAATATCCACCAAGAAAAAGAGTTTTACTACTGGAAATAAATATATTATAAATATGCCATATTATAGGTTCCCGTTGTTTGTAAGCACTTCATATTTCCCAACGAGAGCGCATGTGCACACTTATAGTGATTTAACGGAATCACCGAACAAGTTGACACCGAACAGTTGACACCGAACAAGTTGACGTCAACGTCAATCATTTTGCTTTGTTGCACCATTACGGACCATCAGTTGGAACGTCTTCGCTTTGTTCGTTTGGCATAACGTTGGCACATATTACGAATACGCAATTAGGGTGATGCGGCCAGCCAATCAAATTCGCTGCAGGTGTTATTACACGTGTGTCATATCACATTTATGGCATGGGTTACAACACGTCATAACAAGGTTTGCATGTGATATTGCCATTTATATATGTTTGTTAACAGTTATTTTAACAAAATATTCACGACCGTACTAAAAACGCGAATTATAATTTGGCTGAATGGTTGAAAGAAAAAATAAGTGGCTGTAACGGGAGAAAATGGTATTATGGGATTTTTGATCAGTGTACTCCTGATCCAGTAGTATACTCATATAGTCTGATAACGATATATTTCTCTTGTTAGAAACATGACATGTTTCATTGGTCAATGGCGAACAGTGTAGATCCTGATCAGACTGTGCAGATGCACAGACTGATCTGGATATACAATGGTCGCAAAACCAATAAACCCCATTTCTCAAGTCACAGGTGTTTGAACAGATGGTCAGTATGTTGGTGTCATATGGTATTGTGGCAGACTTTTGGTATATTTGGGTGGATTTCGCTGGTTTTTGGGTAATTTACATAGCTTTGTGCAACTGCTAATCATGATAACACGAACCAATGCGAATGGTGAGTAGAATCTAACTTAAAAACCTTTTTTTGGTTTTCAGCGTAAGATTCCGTCCAGCCAACATAACTGACACACTTATTCGCAAAGGGAGATAATTATGCATGACCTGCAGACATATCTCTATCACGTTATCCCGAACATAATTGAAATCAGTTACACCCCTAGCTAATAATTCTCAATCATTACACACAACATAAATCGTCAATTATCTACACATTCACCGTTCCGAACTTTCGGACCCCTTTTATACTGTCAAAATGCACACAAACCACCAGATAAACCGAAATAACCGATGCAACACCGAAATATAAACCGTTCTTCAAGAACCTGTGGTCACAGCCACATAATTTATGAGGCTAACCTCGGGATTCCTACGCGTTTCATAGCGTTACCCGATGCACTTGCTATCAAAATACAGTAGAACCCCACTAAACCGGACACCATGGCGACCCGATTGTGTTGAATTTAGATGGGTTTCAGTGTAATATGTTTCATTGTCCTGTTTGTTCATGACTGAAAATGACAACAAAAAGTGGTCACCGAGTGCTTATGACAGTGGAATCTCTCTAAACCGAACACCCTGGGGACCTCCCAGGGCTGGGGACCTCATAGGGAGTCCGGTTTAGAGAGGTTCCACTGTATATAGAGAATACCTGACTAGTGTCTTTTGCTATCAAGTTTATCATGAAATGCTAGGAATCGCGGCTAGGCTAGGAGAGCCTCGGATTCCTACGGTTTCCGAGCCCATCCTGATAAACTTGATATCGAAAGACATTAGCACGGTTTGTTATTTATCAGGTACTGTTTTTGGCTACATAATGAGCAATTATGACGTTGTTGCTGTGACGTCATTTGACGCCGTTCGACCTATGAAACGTTAGTTTTAAATTTGTTGTAACCCGAATATTCGTATCAGGCCAATGCCTGATAAAGAAGTATGTTATCAAACAGTACGTATTCGGCTAATTCAAAGCTCATTACCTGATAAAAAAGTCTGGCATAATTCATGCACAAAATGTGTTTTATCCCGTCAACACAGTGCGTATGTGCCGTGAAACACGATGCCGTGAAACATTTTTGATATCCAGTCAATACTATTTTTGCATTTTACAGCCATTTGTAGGTGTTGACAGGATAAATAGAATAGTAGGTTAGTGCCGTGAATGGGAAAAAATATCTGGCGCGGCACGGAAACGGGATGTGCTCGGCAGAGCCTCGCCCATCCCGTTTCCTGAGCCTTGCCATATATTTTTCCCATTCACGGCACTAACCTACTAGTCTCTATTTATATTAGTGACATCATCTGGGACAGTCTCTGGCAAAATAAACATTAATTCACCATTACTCCACGTATTGATTGGCATTATTATACATTTTATATCCGACGTAAATTTCCACACTGATATCAGGGGCGATAACCGTGTTTCTTTAAAATGTTAACAGATATTCATATTTATTCTCTGTATTTAATTTTTTATATTTTCATTTAATTTAAATACATGTACCGTACCCAGTTTTCAATCATTTCAACGCCTATCGTTTCTTTCAAGGCATCGTTTTGACATCGCGTTCGTTTTTTTTAAACCAACGAAAACATCGTTCTCCAATCATAAAATAACTAAAACGTTGTTAAAACGACGTGTAAACGATAACCAATCATACGTTTGTGGAAACAGAGTCCGGACTGTTCATATATCTCCTATAGCGACGACCGCGTTACCAGGAAACAGAAATTGAGGGGCGTCTATAACGAAATGGGGACAGTTAGCGACATCCAGGACTTCTACTCCGTGTCCTTGACCAGATTACAGTGCGAGTTTGTCAGGGAAAAACCAACGAAGGTCAAGAGTCTAATACGACTGGTGAAATATTGGAAGAAGGAGAATATATTGCAGGTACGATACAAGTAGAAACAACTCCCATAGAGATAATATGTGTTCAGAGCTCCAGATAAGCTGCATATTTGCTTAAATACCCAAATTAAAATTTCCAAAAACCCAATTGAAATCAGAAGTAGCGAGTATCAAAAAGCAATAAAGAATTTGTGGTACCTTTATCATGCTGCATAAAACAGACCACAAATATAGCATATATTTCTTATTTTCCAAAAAAAATAAAATCCAAGGAGACAATTCTAATGAAATGCCTAGACATCTTTTCATTTTGAAGCAAACTATTTAATAATTGCTGTCTGTTGATTTGTAAACAGTACTGTGATTTTATTTTACCCAATTAAAATTTTGAAATACCCAATTGCTTCAGAAATGATGGAGTGACAATACTCTCAATTACTAATTCCTTATCTGGAGCGCTGATTGTTGATCTCACGATATGTCTATCTGTAATTGTACTGTAATAGTGTATTATCTAGCTTGACAAACACAGCTCCAAAAGTATATCACTACTTTGCATGCTATGTGGGCTATTATTAATCGGTGATCAGTCAATTAACCAATCAATCAACCAAACGGAGCAATCAACCAGTCAATCAATCAATAGCACAATCAACCCAGCCAAACGCATCAAGTAAGTAAATCATCAATTGATCAGTCAATCAATGAATCAAATAAACAAACAAGCAATAAACCAATCACTAAATAAATGAATTAATCGATCGATCGATAACCCAATGAATTAAATAACCAATCAATCGATCAAGCCAGGCTGCAACTAGTGCCATCATTTTTAGGAGCGGCAGACAACGTTTTAACCAGCCCTCTCATTCATTCAATTCCGGCGATGTGCTTTTGGATTATGGTTTGTGTTTTATCACCAAATAAAAAGATAAAGTACTGAAACCCTCATATGTCAAGAACAATATCAATAAAGCACTTACTTATATTGGTTTACAATGTTCACCGTTAATATTTCATAGTCCTTGAGATATGACAATAAGACAATATTTCTGGAGGCTTTATCAACCTGATACAAAGCTGTTCCAAATACATGATATGTGTTCTGGTATTCTGTATTAAGGACCTGTTCTATACCTGATCATCGTTTGATTCAAAGATAATTGCTTCGTAAATGTGATAGAATATATGTATAACATATATGCGAATACTGGCTCGTTACTGTATCCTATACGGCACATGGAGTGTTTAAGTCGGCCATCGTTGTGTGTTCCCGTCATCAGCCAGTTTCACCTGTTCTGAACTCAAAATGTGAAGTAGAACATATCAGATAGTGTAGCTAATCACATGTAGAAAAGCCAGGAGGACGAACTCCTATCAATTATATTACACCGGGCTGTAAAATATGTCATTTTTCTGGACAGGTTTGTGCCTGTGTTTTTAACAACATGAACCACCATTGTAAATAGAGTCATACACACAGTGTATCACTTTTACCTGGCCAACCACACAACACATACCATATATACTCACTACTATACTCTGCTATTAGCTATACAATCCAGTGACATGTAAGCAGTTACCTAAGTGTATTGTCCCTGGTGTCTGCTCACATACTATGCGAGTAAATATGGCTTTACCTATGGGTAAGGTGTACACGAACATAGGCTGTGCATCAAATTGAAAAGTTTACACATCAAAATTTATTTTGAGATTGATGGGAGAAATACTCTCATATCTTGTCTTTTGTATACTTTGCTGGCATAATATGTATAGCTTACCGTAGTCATATCTGTCTATAATGTATTGCACCAACGTTTATCTGGTTTGCTGTCATATTATTTGCTGTATGTGTCAAACGCACGAAGTGGTGAAACTGTACGGTGTACAAATATGGCGGAGATGGCAACTAAATGCTCCATATAGTATACAGTAACAAGACAATATTCACATATGTTATATTCGTATATCACATCACTCTTTTGGAGCAATTACCATTGACGCCAAGTGTATATATCTATGTGCTAATACCTTAAATCTGTTTCAGTCATTTTTAGGTCAGTGCTAGTATGTTTGGCATGTTCAGAAACATTATAACTTTAGAATCATGAGTTATCATAGCCTGTCCCATGTGTGGCTGTGACTGGAGAAATAGAGAATAGTAGGTTAGTGCTGTGAATGGGAAAAAATATCCGGCAAGGCTCAAGAATTTCTTTATTTCTCATCAGAAGTATATGTTGTGACCACTCATTTGAACCGTCTCGCCGAGACGGTTCAAATGCGTGGTCACAACATATACGTTGGTTCAGAAATAAGGAAAATAGATAGATAATAGTAGGTTAGTGCCGTGAATGGGAAAAAATATCTGCCAAAGCTCAGGAAACGGGATGGGCGATTAGTGCATATCCTGATCAGATTGTGCGAATGCACAGGCTGATCTAGACCTACACTAGTCGGAAAACCCACAAGCCCCATTTCTCGCATCACAGCCACATTTGAATATATTTGTAGGCCACTAATAGTGGAAAGCGTGCACCGACCTCGTATATGTACGAGTTGATCGTCATTGGGCTGTGGGAACAGATGGGCAGACCTGAAGACTTCGATATGCGGAGGGCGGCCTTCTACGTGATGCGGGCATTGACGAACCACAAGGCTTTCCGCATAGTCTTTGACGACTTCTATTCCATGGACCTCGTTGCCACAAGAATCAGGTACGCGACCGTCACTGTCTATTGTAATACATGTACGCTCATCGTCTATTGTGAGACCGCGAGTGTCTCAGCTGTATGGTATACGAACGGGGTCAAAACTTAAATTACAGGCGCACCTATACAATTTTACAGGTTCACCTGTAATTTTAGTTTTGACCCCGTTCTTACACCATACAGCTATGACCAGAAAGTTATCAATCTGTAGCCGATTTCATCAACATTACAAAGCATACTTTGAGGGAGCAATCATTTATTTTTCCCAAAAATTATTAATGCATTATTTCATATAGAACTAACGACTGCATATATTTGATGTTAAAAGTATGCAGAATTATTGTACTGAATTTATTACATTATCACAGCCAACAGTATAATACAAATTAATGAATTTATCCTTAAATTGAACATTTCTCCCTCAAAGTATACTTTGCTAGATAAGTATACTTTGCCATGTTGGTAAAAATAGGCTACAGACCAGTAAAACGTGGCTTAATTGTAGATTTATATCGTATTTCATTTCTGAACCCAGTTGTACGGAGGATCTCTATGAGTGGCGATTCATGTCATAACTGCCGTTTCTAACGCGTTAGAGAAGTGACGCGTTACTTGTGAGAAGTAACGCGTTACAAATGTATGTACTATATAGTGAAACACATATTTGTAATGCGTTACTGCTCAACAGCTACGCGTTACAAGACTAACCGTGGGTAACGCGTTAAAAATTGGCTGTAACGCGTTACACATCCTTTATATCGTGTCATAAGTACAGCTTCTAACGTGTTCGAGTTCTAACGCGTTACTCTTGGTAAGTAACGCGTTACTTCTTAGAAGTCACGCGTTACAAATGTATGATGTATATAATCAAATATCAATATCGTACGCGTTAGTGAAGCAGGAGTAACGCGTTACTTATTTTTGGTAACGCGTTACTGCTTGACCAATCAGAGCTCATGTTACAATACCCGCCATTTCTCCAGAAGACCGGGAATGTGTAAAGTACGGACTGGACGCAAGCTTACGAACTGTACATAGAGTGATATCAACAGCGGCACACTGACAGTGTTAGATAAATTGCCTAATTTGTATAATATTGAAAATGTGCACCTCCCATTGTATGCCGAAAACAAAAAGTTTTTGACAACTTTCGCCTTTTTAACTTTAAGCCATTTTTGCCCTGTATATCGGAGTTCCAGTTCGTGGTTTATACCTACCCTAAAGGACAGCGAAAACAAAAACAATAGTGTTCTGCTGTTCTGCACCGTTTTCTGATCAATGATTATCTTATGTCGCTATCAAGGTACGAGCAACTGCTCAGTAGCCTATTTCATCAACATTGCAAAGTATACTTTACTAGCAAAGTATACTTTGAGGGAGAAATTTTCAATTTTATGATCAATTTATTAATTTTTATTATACTGAATTTATTACATTATCACAGCCAATTTGGCTATGATAATGTAATAAATTCAGTATAATAATTCTGCATACTTTTAATCATGAAATATATGCATTTGTTAGTTCTATATGAAATAATGTATTTCAGGAAAAATAAATGATTACTCCCTCAAAGTATACTTTGCTAGTAAAGTATACTTTGCAATGTTGATGAAATAGGCTACAGAAGATCCCTGAGGCGTATGGTGGAAGTAGAAATGGCGGGTGTTGTAATACGAGCTCTGATTGGTCAACCAGTAACGCGTTACCAAAAATAAGTAACGCGTTACTGCTGCTTCACTAACGCGTTAGATATTGATATTTTAGTATATACATCATACATTTGTAACGCGTCACTTCTGAGAAGTAACGCGTTACTTACCAAGAGTAACGTGTTAGAACTCTAACACGTAAGAAGCTGTACTTATGACACGATCCGCCAATATAAAGGATTTGTAACGCGTTACAGCCAATCTCTAACACGTTACTCACTGTCAGTCTTGTAACGCGTTACTGTTGAGCAGTAACGCGTTACAAATATTTGTTTCACTATATAGTACATACATTAGTAACGCTTTACTTCTCACAAGTAACGCGTTACTTCTCTAACGCGTTAGAAACGGCACTTATGACATGAATCGCCACTCATAGATCTCAAACGAGTTTCCATTTGACACGAGATTTATGAAACTATTCACGCATTTATGTTTGCACCGAGCCTCTTGCACAGTGCATAACATTGCGGACGAGTTACATAAACCTCATATCAAATGGAAACGAGTTGAGAGTCTGTGTTATCACACGAATTCATCCTTCAAAGAGCAGAAAACTTGGATATCTAGTTGAAAATCTCCACAGAGAAAACTAGTTTTAATACTAGCCATATAAAACGAAAATATAAATATACAATTATAGTATGTCTTCGTCAAGTGCAAAATTATGATAGTCTGTAAATTTCACATTAACAATGTTTTCTTGCAAACAATCATTGGATTTACATTTATAGAGCATGGTCTGCATGCAGCCAATGCTCCATAAATGTAAATCCATCAATTAAAATTTCCAGACGATCCTAAATTTACACTTACGAACATTTTAGTCGTACGAAGTTTAGTGAAACGGGCCCCTGCTCTTTGTAGACACTTCTTACTACCATGCGGGAAAACATCATAACAATTGCAGTAACTTTACTGAGTATCCGATGCGTTCAATGACGTTTAAAACACAATGACGTGAACGTCAAGACATCATAGACTTGTCGCGCCATTAGGAACCAAATTGGGAACGTCTTCATTTTTTAAGTTGGCATAACATTGGCGCATAATACGGATACGTAATTACGGTGATGCGACCGGCCTAACGTTACTGGTCTAATATAGACATTTCACACTACTCGATGAACGTATGTCATATCATATGATGCCCTCAATGAATTACTACAGTATGAAATAAATATTTGTTTTATTCATATACATGTAGTACTACGAGTATATTGTAGCACATGTATACACCAGGTGGCCGTTTCACTAATCTTCATACGATTAAAATGTTCAATACAATAATGTTTTCTTGTAAACAATTATTGGATTTACATGTATTGAGCATAGGCTGCATTAGAAACACAATTGCAACCCCGCTCCATAACTCTCGCGAGGGTAGCAATTTAACCCCATCTATTTAATGTAACACATGGAAGAGTGATTTTTGCAATCGGTTATAAGGCGTGTTTGATATGTTAGCGATATAAAACTGTAAAAGATGTATCAACAAAGTATTAATAAAGAACATACACATGCAGAAATTGGTTATTTTACCGTGTCAATGTGTTTATCTGACATTTACATGTATATCTTGTAAATTTGAAAGCTTCATTTCGTTATGTTGAATGTTGAACAACAACAAGAGAAAATATGGCTTCCATGATTTCCCTGTTCTGTTATGTTTGGCAATTTACTTGTTCTACATCGAATATTAAGGTATAACATATACAGTTTACTAAATATTGACATACATGCAACAGGTTTGGGTATGCATTTCGGTTGCTCACATTGTTTGAATGGGTCCAATTTTAGCCGTAGATAACCTATAGGAGGCGAATTCCCATAGGAAAATCGTTTTTGTCGCTATAAAATCAATATTTTATGGAATTTCCATCAAACAACATTTTTTGAGGAGGGTGTCTGTTTTGTTATTGGTCATGTTGGTGGAAAATTACTTACATTTAAATATTTTTTAGATTTAATATGTTTCATAACCAAAAGTTCGTCGGAAGGAAAACGTGGAACATTCAGTAGAGCCAACCAGCGGCTGGGAGACACCAGACAATGGAAATGCACCTTAAAATGCAAGGATCCTGCTATGAAATACATTTGAAATGGGCCCAATTATTGAAATTGTTCCCTTGAATAGGCATTAATGGCATACAATTCATTTACCATGCACTTACAGAAATCCACCGTACATTATGGATCCGGCGAATCCGTACAACGACGTCTACAAAAACTGGGATTGGGACGTCGTTAAAGAGGAAGCGGGGAAGTTTCTTAGACAACCGATATTTTCCGGACTAGTGAACGTTATCAGCTGGTAGAGGGGTCGTGGTGCTATAGCGTCACCAATAGTAACAGTACGACGTTGTACACATGTTTCTACGGAGCCCCGCAGGGGACGTAGAATTTTTTGTTTGTATTAATTCTTCCACACGAAATAATAATTCGTTCCCACGAAATATCAATTCGTTTCATCAATTTGACAATTCATTCCCACGAATTAACAATTATTTCCCACGAATTAATAATTTGTTACGAATTATCATTTCGTGGGAACGAATTGTTAATTCGAGGGAACGAATTGTTATATCATGGGAACGAATTGTTAATTCGAGGGAACGAATTGATAAATTGAGGGAACGAATTGTTATTTCGTGGGAACGAATTAATAAAATAATCCACTCAGTAGGCACACACCGTTCTTTATATCAGAGACGCCATCTGGGACATTTTCTGGCAAAATAAACATTCCTTCACCATTACCCCATGTATTGATTGGCATTATTATACATTTTATATCAGATGTAAATTTCCACACTGATATCAGGGGCGATAACCGTGCTTATTTTTTTTTTGATGTGCAATGTTCATACTTTATAATAATCTGTCGAAAGTATTATTTTTGTTCAGATGACGCATTTAATTAGTATAAATAATTAAAAAATACAATGCCTCATTTGCATATCAAATTAGCCAGATACCACCGCGAGTCACTATCTGTAAAATAAATATTACCAAATGATTATATGATTATGATTATGATTCTGTATAGCGGGCACTCGTAGTATTTAGAACTGGTGGAATAGTGACACAATTATACACTTATTTAATTCCTATAAAGAAAAGTTTGTGCCTTCTGAGTGGGCATGTACCTTTAATGTGAACCTACATGATTGTAAAATAGACACGAATTGATGTATCGTGCACGTGGAGCCTTAGTTTAGAAAGGTTCCACGTGAATTTGTGGCTGTGCCTAGAGAAATGGGGGCCTATGGCTTTTGTATCTACCTGTAGTGTAGACCCAGATCAGCATGCGCGTCATGATGAAGATATGCAGTGTTTCCTGTACACCAACTGTACGTCTGACAAACAATACAGATCTGCATCAAGCTACAGGACCAGGGGGCTGTTTCACTAAAATTCGTAAGACTAAAATGTTCGTAAGTGCAAAATTCAGTAAATATCACATTAACAATGTTTTCTTGTAAACAATCATTGGATTTACATTTATTGATCATAGGCTGCACATGCAGTCTATGCTCAATAAATGTAAATCCATCAATTGAAATTTGTTGACGATCCTGAATTTGCACTTACATGTACGAACATTTTAGTCGTACGAAGTTTAGTGAAACGGGCCCCAGCATTAGCAAATAATGAGCTGGACTGGTCGCAAATATAAGCCGTGTGTCTCCCGTCACAGCTATGTATGTGACTATTATTTGCCATGCCTTGACTATTACTTGACTCGTGATTCTGCGAATACGTGTAGACTACTGTCTATTCGACGTTTTTCTGTCGACAAACTGTTGGCTATTAAACACATTAAATATAAAAATATTTAAATGTAAGTACTTGTTCATAAATAACACAAAAGGCGCCATCCCCATTTGTTTGTGTTTCATGAAATTCGATCAAATCAAATTACATTTAAATATGTTTTAGATTTATAGTGTTTAATAGCCAAACGTTCGTCGACAGACAGTAATCTGGGGCCCGTATACGGTTTCACTAAACTTCGTACGACTAAAATGTTTGTAAGTGCGAACTTGTGATAGACTGTAAATTTCTCATTAACAATGTTTTCTCACGGAGTGAAGATGTCTATGGGGATTTAACATGGGGAAATTTTTTAGAATTTCAGAAATACTGGACCGATATTTTAAATTTAACCTTTGTTTTCTTAGTTAGATCATTTCCAAGCTAGGTTTCGGAGTCAATTTCCCAAAAAAAATAGTTTTTTGACTCCTCCCACAAGTCCTCTACCTCTTTTCCCCCCATGTTAAATTCCCATAGAGAAATCAATTTTTCGTAATAAAACCAATATTTGACCAAATTTCACGAAATAAAAAGAAGGCTCATTCTTCAATTGTCCTTTAATTTAATATTATGGAAAACAATATTGTTTTCGAATTGTTTATATGGGCGTAAAATTTGGGCAGCTTTCGTGAAACAGACTATAACTAGTTACAGGTTCTCACAACATTAGTTACAGTAGTTACAGTCCTTATCCGATTATTAATACAATACAGCAATTTAACAGTAGAAAATTAACCCGAATTATCTGTCTGCTACATAACCCACAACTTTGCCATTTTCTTGCGTTTGCGTTATGGCTGTAAGTCGCCCTGCGTTGCAAACAGAGAAGGGTTATTAGGAAATAAACAAATAATGTTAACGCTTCAGATATACTGTATATATACTAATTTAGATATCACTGAGTTGGCTTGCATGGTGATGACGGACATTAAGTGTGGATTTGGGTAGATTTTGGTAGAATCGGGTAACTAGCGTAGAATCCAGCATCTCTGTAGTACCCGCCATTGCTGCAAACGACAGAAACGCGAACAAAACGTACGCAGAAGTATCAATATAAATGTGATAATTTAATAATAATCTTTTTTTTTATAAATACTATTATTATTTGTTTATCGTAAATTATTATTTTTATTATTTTTGTTGCCTTTCGAGCGTGTTTATCGTCATTTCATTTTCAGTCGATGACCTTGCTTTGTTGATGACAAATAATTGAAAGATGTTGCAAAATGGCGGCATAATTTACCGAGCTTCCTTGGTCTACAGGCGATATTGAATATTCCCCCACCCACTTGAGTCTTCATTAACATATATTATAATCTATTTTATACAGGATTGAATACAATGGAATTATTTTAGTAGCCGTGTGCCTTGGTCTGCCAGTTCAAAATCTGACAAAGAGCTCCGTCCAGATGTAAATTATTCTTGGAGAGGAAACCTCGTGTTTTGTTCTTACAGTCTGCAGTGGCCTTCTTTCATGCGAATTGAAACTTAATGTTATGTTTTGTGTGGTGGTAAAAAATATGCAAATTTCTATTATGACCACTGCAACATTTTGATGTGTAAATCCAGCATACTAGATGTTACTGTGTTGGATTTGCTTGATAAAATTGTTCAACAGTAGTTGATGTTTACACTCCACAAGAAATGACACATATCTCAAATACATTATTAACAATCAACAATTAACCCTTTCAACACTAGAGCCCTCTATAATGGTGTTGGCAAAAAGTGTACTTCCAGATGAGCCGGCTCGTGACGAGCAGTCTCAACAAGATCTGCATTTATTGCAAATAATTTTAGAAACAAAATAGCCCCATTTCGTAAATGGACCAGTTTGAAAACTATTTTGTGACAATTAGATTGATTCTTAAATTAAAATATCACAGTCCATTCCAGTTACTTAGGGTTCAAAGGGTTATTGGAATTGTCACTTAGAAGAAGGGAATAAGTGACTTGTATGGACAGTGTTGGACATGGCACCAGTTCAGTTTAGTCTAATTTCAATTCTGATTTTTACATTTTACTGCTAATATATACATGTTAAATGCCATGTTTGACCTGTTGACCATGACCTTAGTTGTTGATAGTCTGTTAGCAAGATTAAACAAACTGTACATGCCATTATTTTTAACTGCAATAAACATTTCCTCTCTTCATTGTTTGTAATGTTTCATTAGCTCACCTGGGCATTGTTGTCACGGTCGCTTTGGGAACATAAGATGGACAATTTAACTAACACAAGCACGTACTGAGAAGGATTTCAGGACTTTCAGTCCTTTGATTATTACATGCATGTAATGACACAGCATTATTTTGCCGAAGTAATACTAAAACTATTCTCTTTTACAGTTACATCGCTTAAGTTAATAATTTTACTGTCATTTCCATTTACATGCTTTGAAAATAGCCGTCATAATTAAAATCGCCGCCATAAATGGACAAACAATAATGTATTTAGTATGTTTACACATCTGAGCTGCCATCTTCTGTATAAATATATGTGAATGGATGGTACAGTCGTAGACCTTTCCATAATAAAGACTTTCAGACATAGAGACATTGCTGATTCGTCACGTGATCGGAAATACCCATATTCTGTATACATGTATAAGAGTGGCCGGCATTGGAAATGAAGATCACGAGTACAATATAGCAAATAAGCATGTGTTTACTATTGACGCCAAATATATAACCATGTTTACTCATTATGTTAGTGACTGATGGTACATTTTCGACAGAAAGATGTACTTTCATGGTTTTCTCATCATGTTCGTTAGAAACCGATTACATATATACACTATGAAATAATGTTATTAGCTGTCTAATTGTATTCCTTTATGATATGAATGATTCAACATAACATGCATGTAGTAAGCAACGCCATCAACATTTAAATCCAAAGCAAATGTCTATCAGTAACTCTATACACACTTGCAATTTAATTTACTCAACCCAATGTAACTGACCAATTACATTTGCCGATAAAATGGTTGTTCTATTGTCTGACTTTATATTCAAGATATAGTCATGCAGCTGATTGACAACCATCTTGATGACAGATGGTGAATGCCTGCAGTTACAACCACAGCTATTGTTATGTCAGTCAATTAAATTAATTTCACAAAGCGTCATTGGAGTATTATCTTGTACGTGATTGCAATTGTTATTAAAAATAGATGATGACTTCATTTTCTCTGCTGATTCTCTTACAAAGATTGTCCTATGGTTTTTTGTATTGGGTCGCATAATTAATTGCTGCTAAATTGATCCCATTCCATCGGCACGGCATGACTACAATGTATATGAACCACCCCGACGTTTATTGGTTGAAGTCTACTTCAAAGTGATAAAGAAAGTTAACAGGAACAAAATAGAAACAAGCTCGGGGCCGGTTCACTAAACGTCTTACGACTGAAATGTTCGTAAGTACAAACTTATCATAGTCTGTATATGTCACATTAACAATGTTATCTTGTAAATAATTATGGGATTTACATTTGCATATGCAGCCTATGCTTAATAAATGTAAATCCATCAATTGAAATTTCCAGACGATCCTAAATTTGCACTTACGAACATTTTAGCCGTACGAAGTTTAGTGAAACGGGCCCCTGAACTACAATGATAGATGCTAACCGGTCCCGATATGGCGTACATGTATATGTATATCGGGGATTCTTATAGCCGAATATATATGGTTGTTTGTTTTGCATTAACGGCCTGTCACAGCTACGGTCAGGTGTTAAATCCCATATTTAATATTTACAGATGGGAGGTGGTGGGAACACCAACATCAGAACTGAATATTTACAGAATGAATATATGTTCAGTCATAAAACTATAATAACCTGATTGTGTGCAAGATCCTTACCATATGAGGGTCACTTATCCCCACCAACTAAAAGCAAGAGTAACACTAGTCGTATTACCTTATCGTTTACCCTAGTTTCTCGACCAATGAAAGCACGGCATTTCGTCTCAATTAATCGCATATTGCGATGCTTTCACCGATATGTATTAAATTAATTATTAAATGTTCAGCGCTATATTTAGAACTGACTGTATTATTTGTTGTCATCAGAGACGCAATCATATTACCGCCCACACACGTGCTCACTTCGTGTCACACCGCCAATCACATACTAGTGTAGCGATTCGCAATCACTCTTATGGGCGGAGCTTCGCGACTGGGCTGGGCTGGGCAAACGCTAAGTACCTTATAGTTCACATATTGAATTTCAATACATTTATTTCTCGCTCGCTGGCGCTCATTACGCAATTAATTTATTAAAAATTCAATATATGAACTATATGTATAACTATTACTTATATAGGATTCTACTCTCACGTACAAATATATTAAACATGTTAAATCAGGGATACCAGGATACTGGTAAGAATGAACTCCATCACCCCACACATGCCCGTACGCAGAGGGGATACGACGGGTGCGTACGCATCCCCTTGAACCATTTCAACACCACAAGTCTGTATAGTGGTATTGGCAAAAAGTGCAGATCCAGATGAGTCGGCTCGTGACGAGCCGTCTCATCAGGATCCGCACTTTTTGTAATGTTCATGATTTTGAGAACAAAAACACCCCATGTTCATAAATGGACTGGTCTGAAAATAATTTTGTGATGATTGGATTGGTTGCAAAAGTAACATATCAAAACCCATTCCAGTTACTTCGGGGTGAAAGGGTTAATCTGCCGAGGTCTGTCCGTGGATGTGCAAAAACACATGTTTTGCCCTTCGTGCCGTCGATAACGCACCCGAGCCCTACATTAATTCCTCCGTACGGGCCTGCCACCCGTCGCATGCTCTAAGCCTATTACCAAATGTCTGCGAAGTATTGTAGAAGGATACCTTTCCGAGATGTGTTGTACACCAACAAAGGTGTATACAATGGACACTGCAATTATGATAAAGCAACACACCCGTAAGCAATATTAAAGACAAGCAATATTGAGCTATGAATCACTTGTGCAACAAGGATAACCCTTGATATCCATGCACGTTACAGTGAAGCCTCTCTAAGCCAGACACTCTCGGAGGTCCCCATGGTGTCTGGCTTAGAGAGGTTTCACTGTAAATTCAGGCAGCTGATCATGATGTGCCATAGGTATGTGCTTTATCCCGTCAACACAGTGCATATGTGCCGTGAAACACGGTGCCGTGAAACATTTTTGATATCCAGTCAATACTATTTTTGCATTTTACAGCCATTTGTAGGTGTTGACGGGATAAATAGAATAGTAGGTTAGTGCCGTGAATGGGAAAAAAATATCTGGCGCGGCACGGAAACGGGATGTGCTCGGCAGAGCCTCGCCCATCCCGTTTCCTGAGCCTTGCCAGATATTTGTTCCCATTCACGGCACTAACCTACTATTCTCTACCTATTTTCCTTATTCCTGAACCAAAGTATATGTTGAGACCACTCATTTGAACCGTCTCGGCGAGACGGTTCAAATGAGTGGTCACAACATATACTTCTGATGAGAAATAAAGAAATTATTGAGCCTTGCCGGATATTTTTTCCCATTCACGGCACTAACCTACTATTCTCTATATACGATCACGCACAGGCATTATCACCGGAGATACATGACGAAGAATCTCATCAAAAATAAGATTACTGATGTGTTCTTGGTGTCCGGTTTAGAGAGGTCCCACTGTATATGCAAGCAGCGGATATATTACGGTAGACGTTTGTCACATTTGTTCAATCAACTTTATTTTAGTAATTTGGTCAGACATACAGTGACTAAGTACGAGTATACATTTTTCTCATGGACTAATACAACTGGAATTCTTTCGTTGTTACGCCATTCTATTTGCGGAAAGTCCTACATAGTTTTCTTCTATGCGCTCACAGGTATATGTCGCGACCGCCATTTCAGTGGTCACAACATATACTTTCATTGAGAAATACATGGAACACAAATAAAAATATAGAGTTTATTCAAGTACCATTTTGAAATACCGGATTTCTTTCCCGAGACATCTGGAAATCCGATAATAAGTACGTTATAGTTCACATATTGGATTTTTATTAAATTTATTTCTCGCTCGCTACGAAATTAATTTATTAAAAATCCAATATATGAATATATTACGTATATTAGAAATCATTAACGGGTAAATGTTAAATGCATGTTTAACCTCATTACATGAGGAATGTGTCCATTTCATCCATACATGTGGTTGTGACTGAAGAAATGGGGTTTATGGGTTTTGGCACCAGTGTCGCTCCTGATCAAATACGCATGTAGCCTGGTAATGAACTGTATTGCTTGTTAACAACATCGCGGTGTTTCATTGATGGAATGATGAACAGCGGAGATGCTGACCAGACTGTGCGAATGCACAAGCTGATCGGCATCTACAATGGTCACAAAAATCATAAACCATATTTCTTCTGTCACACGAATAATAAATTGACGATATTAACGGTCCCATGTGTTAAAGGTACATACCCACTCAGTAGGCACAAACTGTTCTTTATATCAGAGACATCATCTGAGACATTTTCTGGCAAAATAAACATTAATTTACCATTACCCCACGTCTTGATTGGCATTATTATACATTTTATATCAGACGTAAATGTCCACACTGATATCAGGGGTGATAGCCGTGTTTCCTTAAAATGTTAAAAGACATTACTATTTATTATCTGTATTTATTTTTTGATGTGCAATAATCATACTTTATAATCTGTCGAAAATGTTATTTTTCCAGGTGACGCATTTAATTAGTATAAATAATTAAAAAATATCATGTCCCATTTTCATATAAAAATAGCCTGACACCACCGCGAGTCACTATCAGTGAAATAAATATTACTAAATGGTTATACATGTATATGTATAGCGGGCACTCGTAATTTTTAGAACTGGTGGAATAGTGACACAAGTATACATTTATTTAATTCCTATACAGAACATGTTGTGCCTACTGAATGTGCATGTGCCTTTAATTATAGTTCACACAGTGGACTTTTGTCACGAGTTCGAGAAAATGAAGGTACAATAAAACCTCTTTATACCGGACACCCTGGGAATTCCACAGGGTGTCCTGTTTAGAGATGTTCCACTGTAGCTCAGGAATATGACCATTGTGGGACATACTTATGTCTTTTGCAATCATGAACATGTATTATTATCTGAGATGTGTTACCGAGAAACTCATCAAAATGAGATCACATATATGTCCTTGGTGTTCGGTTTAGGGAGGTTCCACATTAGTTCAGTCTCGCAATGTTGATTGTCCTCATCTATCAACTCTGGTGTGACCTCCATGTTCTCTAACACGCTTGGAATCATGGCAATAGAGACGCAACAATGGACGCCAGCAGTGATGAAGCCACCTGGGCTGTTCCGTTGCTTTCTAAAAATAGTTACAGACGATGTATGAAAACCATGTTTCGTCGGCATATTATCCAATTACACGTCAGCTTCCGATATCGTGATTGACAAGTCAGGGAAATTGAACTTCGCCTTCCAGCGCCACCCATCTGGAAATAAACACTATACGCGCCGTTGCTCATTTCACCGAGTCATAGTTACTATTATATTAACTACCATTTTGATGAAAATACGTAAGACAGACAAACCCGCTTGAAATGCTTCAAAAACCTAATTACAAAATATCCTCACCATTTTTGCACTTCCATATATAAGCACCATCAACATGTACCATACGTATATGTGGCTGTGACTGCAGATATATGGATTACGGGATGTGTGGCCAGTGTAGATCCTGATCAAATAACACACTCCTGTAGTATAGCCTGATAACGATATATAGTACTTGTTAGAAGAAGTGCGGGTGTTTCATTGATGGAATGGCGAACAGTGCATATTCTGATCAGACTGTGCGGATGCACAGGTTGGTCTGGATCTACACTGGTCGCAAACCTCATAAGCCCCAATTATCCAGTGCAGTTTCAAATCAATCGGATATAGCGTTTCAGAGATACATGTAATAACTTTAACGCAAATAGGACGGACAGACGGATAGTGTTATACCATTATGTATCCAAACCATAATGCGTTTCAAACTGGCGTATACAAACGGGAAAACACGTTTTCAGACGTTTGCAAACGAAAAATACGGCGATTTGATTGGCCCCTGGGGGGCTGTTTCACTAAACTTCGTACGACTAAAATGTTCATAAGTGCAAATTTAGGATAGTCTCGAAATTTCAATATATAGATTTACATTTACAATAACAATAAATGTAGATCCAATATTTGTTACAAGAAAACTTTGAACGTTGATGTGAAATGTATATACTATGATAATGTTGTACTTACGAACATTTTAGTCGTAAGAAGTTTAGTGAAACGCTCCCTGGGGTCCGTTTCACTAAACATCGTGCGATAAAAAATGTCCTACGAATATTTTCATAAATTCATATCACACATTAAGGTGGTTCATCAATTCCATGTTTCACCTGCATGTAGGGGTCATTAAATCTGAGCAACTCCGACAAAGATTGCTCAAAATCGACTGCTAATGCGAACTTTGTTGTACAGTTTAGTTTTTGCACTTACGAACTTTTTAGTCGTAAGAAGTTTAGTGAAACGCGTCCACAGTTTCCAATAGGAACACACGCAAACGCTACTGTATGAACTCACGGACAGTCGTTGTCGTGCTCGTTGTAGCAGGCCCAAGCGGTTCCGATAGTTTGCTTAGGGTACTCGCGCTTGCGTCCGCAGTTTTCCCCAAGAAGTTGATATTGTCGTCCGTCAGCATCTCAGTCAGAGTGTCGCACGACTTATCGTAGCACTGTATCATATTGCCCCGAAATACCGCTGCAATTAGGTGGGGGGGGGGAGGTCGTAGCTAGTTATTTCCCTTTGCAAATCTTTAAAAAGTAAAGACTGCAAACAGGGTAGTCCTAGATCAGACTGCCCATATGTGCAGTCTGATCTGGGTCTTCCCTGACTGCAATACCATTAATACGTGTGAAAATATGAATCTGGCAAACAATGCAGTTCCTCAGATTGCGCAGATATGTAGGATGATTTGGATCAACAGTAGTCGAAAACACTATGATGGCTTCTTTACACAACAAATCATTCGATATTCGGCTTGATTACAAGCAATTAGGCCATAAAATATACAAGTTGGACCGGATTTCTATAAATCAATTCAACGGAAAATAACTAACTACGATCCCTCATTAATTGCACATTAGATTGACGAGTGTACACTATAATCGGTATTGGGACAGTTTCCGGTATAAGGCGTGTCGGTATATAACATCCAAAACGTGTCATCTTTGCAAAGGAATGAGTTATGTATATTACGTTGTTATTGGCCTTTTGCACGTTCTCGTTGACATTTACATTAATTAATTTCTGCGTCTGTGCATACCTGGGGGCCGTTTCAAAATTATGAGTGCAAAATTATGTTAGCCTGTAAATTCCACATTAAGGACTGACTATATAGAATATGCCCTTTTGTTTCAATTGTAGTAGAATCATACATGTGACTGAGTATCTATATAAAGTATTTATCCCGTCAACACAGTGCGTGTGTGCCGTGAAACACGGTGCCGTGAAACATTTTTGATATCCTGCCAATACGACCTAATCACTGCGTATGGATATGTGCAGTGGCTGGGATATTTGTTTTCGCATTTTAAAGCCATTAGTAGGTGTTTACGGGATAAATAGAATAGTAGGTTAGTACCGTGAATGGGAAAATATCTGGCGCGGCTCGGAAACGGGATGTGCTCGGCAGAGCCTCGCCCATCCCGTTTCCTAAGCCTTGCCAGATATTGTTTCCCATTCACTGCACTAACCTACTATTCTCTACACCTTGGACTACGCTGGTATGAAATTTATCAACCAGCTGGTCACACAGTTAAAGGTGCATGCCCATTCATTATGCACAAAATGTTCTTTATATTAGAGACATCATCTGAGACATTTTCTGGCAAAATAAACATTCATTCACCACGTACTGATTGTCATTATTGTACATGAGACGTAAATTTCCACACTGATATTAGGGGCGATAACCATGTTTCTTTAACATGTTAAAATATTAACGGAAATTATTATTTATTCTCTGTATTTACCTACTATTCTCTATATTTGACCCTGTTCTTTCTTAGAGTTTTTTATACGGAGCATTTAGTTGCCATTTCCACCATATTAGTACATGTATATACATGCTATCAGACAATAATATGGCAGCAAATCTAATAACATTTGGTGCAATACGTCCCAGATATATAGGAGGACAATGTCCTATAAATATTATTTCAACAGACTACACAAAACGCTAGATATCTGAGCTTTTCTACCATCACTCACACAATATACAATGGAATGGACATTTGACGTCACACAACGTGATTTCGAAAAGCGGAAAAAACACACCATTGTGTAACTAGTCATGCGCACAACACAATTAATTGATTGTAATATAAAAAATAGACTAAATGTGCATATATATATCCGCCGTGGAAGTGTAATAAATAGGATATTCCATCGTACATAAGTTTGAACAGCTTGAAATGATACAGCGGAAGCCGACGTACACTCGTGTAGTATTTCCCGCTATTCAAAATGTACGACGGAATATCCTCTATATAGTATACAGTGTGTCCGACTTGTGAAAAGTGGACTTATACATTATTTGGATTTATAATTTTAGTGTATTTACAAAAAAACATGGGTATTGTGTTTAAAGTGGCGAAGACATTGTCATCGTGCGGATTATTATTCAGACTTGGAGAAGTATCGGCATTGTAACCATGGTAACACTTGATTAGTATAAGAAGATTATTGGGTTTATTCTAGGCCATTTGTACGGAGCCCCGCAGGGGACGTAGAACTATTTTTTTTATTTATTCGTTCCCTCAATTTAACAATTCGTTCCCACGAAATAACAATTCGTTCCCACGGGAACGAATTGTTAATTCGTGGGAACGAATTGTTGTATTGTGGGAACGAATTGTTAATTCGAGGGAACGAATTATTAATCATCTTAAATTGAGGAACGAATTGTGATTTCATGGGAACGCATTAATAAAGAAAAATCCATGTCCCCTGCGGGGCTCCGTACTATCGAATCTACACATTATTCTATTATTTGTATATTATTGTGTAAATGTGTGTACGGAATGCAATATATTTTATAATTTCCATAAAACTTGTAAACTTGTATTCATTATTTCCTGTTTTTGAGACCTGTCTGAACACGGTATGTATTGGTCGCATTAAATAGTACCAGGGAAACATTACATACATGTACCAGTGACCTTCTCTCGTAATATGATGGCCAAATCAAGATTATTATTTGTGAACAAAATATCGAGTTGGTCATTCTATTGAACAAAATGACACTCTTCAGCATTTAGTGAGAAACAAATTGATGTACATTGTATGTTCCGGAGATAAATATAATATGCTGAACGGACGGATGGATGGATGGATGTACCTCATTTACTATCATTTGTCTTAGACCACACCTGACTACGTGACACCCCTTTGTTGGCGCATTCATGGTTTTCAAACACAGAAATTACCACCTAAGACAGGCGGTTATGGAATAAGTTCCATTGATTTCATTGCCTTAGACCACACATGACAACGAACATGTACACGGACGGACGAACAGACGAATGGATGCATACCGGTATCGGTGAGAAATATTCCCGGAATGTGTCTATCCAGAAGCTCGTAATATGATCACTGAACAGGAAGGGCCGGAATTGAGAATGAAGAACCCTCATGTCACCTGACGGTAGTGGGAATGATGCGAGTTCGTACGCCGATCTGTTCGCCCCTGCAAATGTATGTGGATAAAAATAACAGGCATTCGGAGTGTTTAGGCTTTCATCGGTATGACTCTATATAAGAACATATACGTATATAGAGTTCTACCGATGAAAGCCGAAACACGCCAAATGCCTGTGGCTGTGATTGGAGACAAGGCTTATGGGCTATGCAACCAGTGTAGATCCTGACCAGCCTGTGCAGCCGCACATCCTGATCAGGATGTAAACGGTTGGTAATTTCTTCAATGAAGCACCCGCCCTGCTTCTAACAAGGAATATAGATCGTTATCAGGAGGCTACAGGAGTGTAACTATTTTATCTCAATCTATACGGGTCGCATAACCTATAGGCCCCATTATCGTTATCAGGAGGCTACAGGGACCCGTTACTAAACTTCGTACGACTAAAAGTGCAAATTTAGGATCGTCTGGAAATTTGCATATGCAGCCCATGCTCAATAAATGTAATTCCAACTAGAGCAGCTGAAGCTGCATCAACGGTTTGAGGCTTGATGTACTGACAAACGTACACTGGCAAAGTGATTAGAAGACATTGCCAATGACGAAAACATATGAAACTCAAAAAAAATTGATGCAATTCCAATGAAATTGAAAAAATAAAGTTTTGTATTTTCAGAATCGCTTGACTATCCTAAGCATTTTTCATTATATAACGTTCTACGAAATGTGTACCGTTAACCCCCTAGTCTGACATTGAAGTTGAGACGATTCTAAAGCACTCACAGCATGTCAGTTCGTATATAAAACCAGTGTCTGATACAGCCCACCATACCTGTCTGGCCTCCACCTCGAAGTTTGTCAGCTGTACACACTGTTCTAGGCGGCTAAGTTTATATGCTCGTTCTCAAACTTCAAATGCATGTAGCTCGCGCATTTGAGCAGATAGCTAAAACTACCAGCGAACCGGAGATAGAGAATTTTATTGGCTTTTTAATGCCAAAAAAATATTTGAAATCGGTTGAATAATAAGGAAGTTATGACCATTTCAATTTTTTTTAAAAACTTCAAATGCCTGCAACTCTCTCATTTGGGCAGATAGCCAAAAACTACCAGCGAAATGGAGATAGAGAACTTTATTGGCTTTTTAATGCCAAAAAAAACTATTCAAGCCATTGCTCTGAAAAATATCATCTTCTGTGCGGATGAATGTCCCGCGTGACGCTGTCAAAAAATTATGTTGCTGAGATTACTGTACAAATTGGAAATTGTTTTCAAAGACCACCCGTTAAAATAAAATAAAAATCTGAAATTGTTGATTTTTTTCATTTTTCTCAATTTCACATGTCTATAGCTCTCTCATTTGAGCAGATAGCCAAACATTGTCAGCGAAGCGAAGATAGAGAATTCTCGCAGCTTTACAATTCAAAAAGAATTTTTGAAATCGGTTGGAAAATAAGGAAGTTATAGGGAATTATATGATATATGACGTCACTTCCGGTTTCGTAGAAAGTGACGTCATGAGAATTCTGAAAATTGCGTTATTCTCGTCTCACTGTTGATGCGAATCGGTATACAAAATTTGAAGTCGATCCGACCAGCGGTTTGGGCTGTAGTCTCGACGGCTGAATAAAAATAAAAAAAAGAAAAAAAAAAACCAACGAAAACAAAAGGTTTGAGGAATCAAATTCCTCAAACCTAATAATTGCTTACAAGAAAACATTGTTAATGTGAAATATACAGACTATCACAATTTTGCCCTTACGAACATTTTTGTCGCACGGAGTGTGTAACTATTTTATCTCGTTCTACACGGGTCGCATAACCCATAGGCCCCATTTCTCAAGCACAACCAATATACTCATGGACTACAGTCTTGTCCCTTTTATAGTATCCTGTTATTTCATTTCATCACATATAGTTTAATAACTAACGTTAAATATGGGCTGGCGTCACACATGGAATTACGTATATTAGTGGCATTGTTCAGTTACGTAACATGTAAAATAGACACTTAGATCACGTGACCTATAATACACTTTCAATTACAAAAACTCGAGCAGTTCTAAGCACATACACCGGGTGGATGAATACACACACTCTTAAACATGACGCCAGTATGAAGTCAAAGTTGTGACAAATTGTCAGAAATGACGTCACCATGTTAGAAGTTCACCAATATTGCCTAGCAACATCATACGACAATTTACGTTTCCTGCATTGTACGGGTTAAGCGCATTTGTACCTAACCAGGCGTCCTGGAATGCATGTGCAAGGTACTTGTCCCTGGTATAGTCCGGCTGCCTGTAGGTCAACGTCAGGAAATCTCCCGTGAAATTTTCCGCCTCGATATCCTGCATTGCTTCCGGGAAAGTCTTGCGAAACTAGAAATTATAGTTATAAAGCCAATTATGCGCAAAATTGCATATTTTGTGTATACTGGTCTTTCACATGGTAACAGTAGACCATATTTTGTGTATAATATAGTTCACGTTGTAACAGTAGACCATATATTGTGCATAATGGGCTTTCACATTGTAACAGTAGTCCATATGCTGTGTATAATGGTATTTCACAATTGTAACAACAGACCATATTCTATGTACAGTGGTCTTCTGCATTGTAACAGTATACCATATTATGTGTATAGTGGTCTTTCACATTGTAACAGTAGACCATATGCTGTGTATAATGGTATTTCACAATTGTAACAACGGACCATATTCTATGTATAGTGGTCTTCTGCATTGTAACAGTAGACCATATTCTGTGTATAATGGTATTTCACAATTGTAACAACAGACCATATTCTATGTATAGTGGTCTCTGCATTGTAACAGTATACCATATTATGTGTATAGTGGTCTTTCACATTGTAACAGTAGACCATATGCTGTGTATAATGGTATTTCACAATTGTAACAACGGACCATATTCTATGTATAGTGGTCTTCTGCATTGTAACAGTAGACCATATTCTGTGTATAATGGTATTTCACAATTGTAACAACAGACCATATTCTATTTATAGTGGTCTTTCACATTCTAACAGTAGACCATATTCTGTGTATAACGGTATTTCACATTTTAACAGTAGACCATATGCCGTGTATAATGGTATTTCACAATTGTAACAACAGACCATATTCTATATATAGTCGTCTTCTGCATTGTAACAGTAGACCATATTCTGTGTATAATTGTATTTCACAATTGTAACAACAGACCATATTCTATGTATAGTGGTCTTCCACATTGTAACAGTAGACCATATTATGTGTATAGTGGTCTTTCACATTGTAACAGTAGACCATATTATGTGTATAGTGGTCTTTCACATTGTAACAGTAGACCATATTCTGTGTATGATTGTATTTCACAATTGTAACAACCGACCATATTCTATGTATAGTGGTCTTCTGCATTGTAACAGTAGACAATATTATGTGTATAATGGTATTTCACAATTGTAACAACAGACCATATTCTATGTATAGTGGTCTTTCACATTCTAACAGTAGACCATATTATGTGTATAATGGTATTTCACATTGTAACAGTAGACCATATTCTGTGTTTAATTGTATTTCACAATTGTAACAACAGACCATATTCTATGTATAGTGGTCTTCCATTTATTTTTTTAATTATTTATACTAATTAAATGCGTTACCTGAAAAAATAATATTTTCGACAGATTATATAGTACGATCATTGCACATGAAAAAATAAATAAAGAGACTAAATAGTAATGTCCGTTAGCATTTTAAGGAAACACGGCTATCGCCCCTGATATGAGTATGGACATTTACGTCGGATATAAAATGCCAATGTATAATAATGTCAATCAATACGTGGGGCAATGGTGAATGAGTGTTTATTTTGTCAGAAAATGTCTCAGGTGATGTCTATGATATAAAGATCATTTTGTGCCTACAGAGTGGGCATGTACATTTAAAGGTACATGCCCACTCAGTAGGCACAAAATGTTGCATATGAAAATAGCCTGATACCAACGCGCGTCATTATCAGTAAAATAAATATTACTAAATGATTATATCTGTATAGCGGTCACTCGTAATATTTAGAACTTGTAGTAGAATAGTGACACAATTACACACTTATTTAATTCCTATAAAGAACAGTTTGTGCCTACTGAGTGGGCCTGTACCTTTAAGTTGCTATTGATACGTATTTGGTCTGGTTGACAAAATCCCTTAACAAATCCAAATTTGCATTTATTGTCATATTATTTATACTAAGTCATGTACCTTTAAAGTCTAACCTATAGTCGATATGAGTAAGATATCTGATTTCATGATTGTTTTCACGACTGCTAAAGCCACAGGTAGAAGACTCGGACCTAGGACCTGATAAATGGCTCATTTGTAAACCGTTACCCCACCCATCAATTTCCGTACAATGGACACTATTATAGCGTTTTCAAGGTAGGAAAGAGCTTGGGAAAATATCGTAGTTTCGGACACGCTCAAACACCACACATTTCGATTTTTCTGCTTACCTATGTCTCTGGTAATCCATAAATGTTATTGGG
>CM055281.1:21864216-21958176 GCA_029237695.1 Conchocele bisecta | reverse complement strand
TACGCGCAAATTGCGCAATTAAAATATACTAAAATCCGTTATCGCTTTTGATCAGATCAACAATGAACTGATTAACAATGGCTGCTCCTAAAAACACATGGGTCTCATGGCGAACCATGAGAACGAATGTACGATCATATTAACTGCAGACTAATACATATATTTACATTATCTATGCAAAATACTGTTTATTTTCTGTAAAATTCTAAAACAGGTTTTGGCACTTATAGTAAGAATAACCTTATTGGAAAATATAAATATTATCTTTTCTGTGTCTGAGAAAGACATAACATTAGGACATATATTGGTAGCCTTTTCAAACAAGCTATATCTCATTGTGTTGTATTAATTACATTTCATGAGGGAAAGTATTTCATTCTCAACTGCATTGTTACAGAACGGACATACCCGTTCACTCTCGATTAGATGTTCATATCTACCTGTCTCTATCCTTACAGGTGCCACGCCACTTCTAAATTTAGCTAAAGCCGATCTGTGTTTAAGAGGCAGAATTAATCTTCAGTATGGTTCAACGGCAAAACTTTGCTTAAATAGTTTATATGTTCGT
This sequence comes from Conchocele bisecta, assembly GCA_029237695.1. NCBI lineage: Eukaryota > Metazoa > Mollusca > Bivalvia > Lucinida > Thyasiridae > Conchocele > Conchocele bisecta. Next base: position 21,957,608 of record CM055281.1, on the reverse strand, counting down.
AATTGTATGTAATAAATAGCATTAGCGATTGAGTAATACCTTTGATCAATACATCATTACGAAATATAACATGTACAGTGCATTCTCCGTTTTTGTTCCACCGTAGACAACACTTGCAAACTCAACGCGAACGCAACGCGAACGCAACGCGAACGCAACGGTTTGCTGTAGCGTTGTATACGTTGTTTAAACATATAATACGGTTCGTACACGATGTAATTACACATTGTCAAACCGTTTAGTTTAAAAGCGTTGTATACGTTGTTTAAACGTATATACGGTTCGTACACGTGTAATACACATTGTCAAACCGTTTTAGTTTTACACGTGTAATACGTTTAGCTTCAAGGCGTATAACACGCTTTGACGTATACATATGTAGCGAGGTGAAAGAGTTGAAACGTGTACAACCCTTTACCTGGAAGCGTGTAGCTATATTAAAGCGTTGAAACGTGTACAACGGTTACACGTTTTAACGCGAATACCTGTTCGGGCCCGATCGCTTCGAGGCGTCCTTGTTTCGTCTCTTAAAATATCGCAAATACATACCCTCAGATCGAGTTCAAAGTACATCGGCGGTGTGATTTAGCACTTCAATTGACCCCTAATCCCTGATGCATAATGAGTCACGCTTTTAACACGACAGATGTACCTTGTCATTTATCAAAATGTTTGCGAATTGTAGATCACGTGAGCCGGCTCATCAGGATCTGCGGCATTCCTATGTACATTTTATATACACAAAAATGACCCCTAATACAGCGTAATGTAACAGTTCCTAACTTAATATGGAATAGCCCGGGCCGATAGTCCGTGTCAGTTACTTGGGGTTAAATATTACGAACACAGATGAACACAGTGCATGGTTTCTTTATTTTATTTTAACATCATCAGAAATGGCGAGTCTAGGAACTCTCGTATCTTTACGCTGAAGCCAGTCTATTTCAGTCACTAATCCTCTATACACCTGTCCCACGCGTGTTAAGATTAATCGATATTTGGGGAAACTGAATACACAGCGAGCTGCACACTGGTTTAACACGGATATGGCCCGCGGATATGTGTCATAAATTACTTGGTGGTCAAAACCGGTAAATTTACAAGGTTTATAGCGAAATAGCAGCCGACTGGCAATTTTTCTCGGACCGATTTTTAAGACTAGTTTTCAAATCTCAATCGGTCTGAGAGTTAAAAAATCGGTCCAGAACCAGAAAACTGAAACTTTTAGAAGCCCTGCAGTGAGTCTAGCATATATGGCCCAAAATCCGCACCTTTTGGTTAGGGTTAGGGTTACTATATAGTGGTTACAAATGGACATCTATGTGCACAGGTGCGGATTTTGGGACCTATCTAAAGTATATATACACACACGAAGAACGATCTGAGCATGCGCATTCTACGCGATACACGGTTGGCATACCAAAACGCGTAATGCGTTAAAACCCGTGGAAACGTGTTATACGTATAACACGGTTTCATCTGTACGGTACTGTGTACATGTAGAAGCGTGTAACCGTTCGTGAAAGAAAGCGTTAACTCGTTTAAACGGTTTACCTTAGCGTTGTATACGTTTACAATCGTTGTATACGTTTACAACCGTTGTACACGGATTACACGATTTTGAAACTCAATGCGTTGTTTACAACCGTTGTATACGTTTACAACCGTTGTACACGGATTACACGCTTTTGAAACTCAATGCGTTGAACACGGTTTGTTCGACTTTCGCGCATGCGCAATAGTGGGGAAACGCAACGCATGGCCGAAAACGTATTACACGTAGACGACGCACGGTTTGTTTAAACGCAACTAACGGAAACTCCACGGATACGCAACGCACAACACTTTGTACACGTATAAACCCGGAACATTTTGACAGAAACAACTGTATATTACTATATGCATCCTGTCCAATAAATTTAAATGTATCTGTTACTATTCGAATCCAATTTATACAGGTTCTGGACTGCCTTACTTAGTATGTGCCCAATTAAAAATGAGGTGGGCATGGATATATGTCGATTTCAATGACTGCATATGCTTTTCCACTGAGTCACATAAGCTGGTGCCCCTTCCCATATATCCAGAAACAGCAGCAGTTGGAGTATATTTACATGTGCCAAGGAAAAAGCGCATAACCCGATTATGTATGGCATCAATGCATTACTATTTCTTACAACCCCTGATTGCGACTCCATATGCTATAATTGGATTTACCAACTCATACAACTTCGTAAATACATAATAAGGCAATCCACCAATACACTTAAACTTGGCATTTAATAACCCCAAAGCTCTACCAGCACGTTGTGCAACCACTTTAGCAGTTACATTAACATCTAGGTACTCATAAAATGTTAAACCCAAGTACATATATCTGTCAACTACTTTAATCACATAATTACCACATCTTGCATTTGTCAGTGTTAACAAACATGTTGTTATCTGCGCACCATTTGAAAAGTTTGTGTAGCCTAAAGTGCAGGTTTTCAGCATTCTCTGCAAGCAGTACCAAGTCGTCAGCATATACTAATACACATACGTGTTCGCCATCTATGCTTAGGCCTTTACCGAGTGATTTCTTTAAGCTATATCATTTACAAACAAATTGAACAATAACGGTGAGAGGGAACAACCTTGTCTCCAGCCTGAATTCACTGGAAACCAGTCTGTCAATAGATTGTTAACTCCCACTGCTCCCGTGACCGACACGTATAATGATTTAACAGCTGTCAACATTATACTTGATATTTCAATACCATGCAGCCTATTCCACAACTTATTGCGGTCAATATAATCGTATGCCTTCTTGAAATCTATGAAAGCACAGACAGTTGGCAATTTAGATCTTTTCCGTGTGTCAATAATATTATAAATGCTTGGATTTAACGATGACACTGACTCGATGACCTTGCATGTCGTCTCCCAAGAACGTGAGAAAGGAAGGAGGTGAATAGAGAAGAAACCGGCCCACGGGCATAGCTCTTATTATAATAGTCTCCTCTGGTTCTTTAACGTGCCCAGACTCTCCTTCAAATCTGATACACGGGATCGCCTTTTAAAGCCCCCATCCGAAAAGACTAGTAGAGCAGGAAATACAAAGTACAAACTGAACCCTGAATCGAAAACAGGTCGCCATCGTGGCAGTCCGACAGTGTTACCCCTCGGTCACGATCTGCTCCATTCAATAATATTGGTTAGAGATGTAAGTTGACCTATTGTGCTCCGTTTCGTCCGAAAACCGTTCTGTTCGTCAACAATCTTGCTGTTTGACTCTGACCAAAGAGAAAGTCGTGTATTAATAATAAACGCGTAAATTTTGTACATTCAATTTGCAAGTGCAATTCCTCTATAAGACAGTGGGTCTCTTTGGTAAATGGTGCTAGATTTCGGTATATGATGCATGATGTTTTTGCCCCATAATGTCCGTGTGTAACCTGACAGACAGATCTTAAAAAGTACATGTAGGAATGAAACTACCTATTCATCTAAAATACTAATCTGCAAATTAAACCAGAATAAACGCTCTGACTTTTGAACCTCTCTGTCAAAAGGTTTTCTGGCACTACAATAAGCAGCCTTAAGCTGAGTCTTTTCAGAATGGCCATATGATTTCAACCATTGATTTTCTCTATAACAAGCATTACTCCAGAGATTTGTAAGTGCATCAGTCCACCATGGCTTTCCGGGACGTCCTTCATTTTTATTTCGGACACCAACTCTTGCGGATTTGTAGGGCAGCCTTCTGTACATCTCCCGTCTAATAATATCACACAAACCACCATAAGCTACATCTATATCATTTCGTGTACGAAGACTTCCCTCCAACGCAGCAACAGCCATATTTACAGTATTAAACAGGTCATTGTCTGCTAAAAAGGCATCCGGGATTTCTTTAACATTACATTTATCAGTCTCTTGAGTACTCGGATAATTAATGTTGACATCCATGTTCAAAGTCCATGTAAGTACAGAATGGTTCGGAAAGCCAGATGGAGTGAGCACGTCTGGCTCGCCACAGCGAGTAATAAGATCAACAGTTCGTTCAACCTTAAAATCACAAAATAATGACAAGTCGTCATGACTTACAAGACAACCACTACGGAGACGGATGTGAAGTCATTGTGAACACAATTTCGTCCGTTTGGCATGCACATGTTTGAATTAATATGAAAATCAATCAAAATGTCTCCATATGAGTTTGCCTTAAAATCAACTACACTTAACCACTCTTATAATCGGTCAGGCTACAAAGTGCCATAATTTCGGTGTTATGGCAAGTATCAGTACGAACCTTCGTGCAGTATCATTTTATGACGGTATCGATTTGCCCGATCCAGAATTTCAACTATCCGTTAATCAAAAACACTCGTGCGTTACGAGTAGCACGAAATCAATTTCTTTACACGTGCAAACGATGTGTCGTATTTATTGTCTCAAATATCATGTGTATATTATGAAGCCATACATTTGGCAAGATATAAAAACATAAAATATCAAAGATAAATGGCATGGATAAAGGTAGAGGAAAGGGCGCGTGCCATGGGCATGCTGACCGACGGAGCTACGTTCAGACTGGTATGTAGACAAGTCGTTAATTGAGCAACAAATTAAACTCTTTACCTTCAACATAGGATCCGTTTGTAACATTAATATCCTCGTCAATGTAACTCACATATTCACCCCATTTCTCTTCAAACAAATACCCAGTTAAGTTTGGTGCAAGGAAAACTAAATGGTGCCTGCTATCGTCAAAACATTGTACATCAGGAGACTGTGCCACATGTCGCCGCGCACCGGGGTATGAGTGTTGTACAATATAACGCCCCGTGTCACGTCGCACGAGAAACCATCAACAAGTTCAACGACAACCGCATTCGACTGCTACCATGGTCCACAAACACGCCAGATTTGGACCAGATAGAAGATGTCTGGGACTTGTTAGACACACGACTAAGACTGGGTCCAGAACCCGTATATCTGCAAGCCCTCATTGGCGTACTGCTTCGGTAGTGGGAAAATTTGACTCAGCGCGAGCTCCACAATTATATGAATTCGATGAGGAGCAGATGTTAAGCAGTGATTGCAGCACATGGAGTCATAAACGGCGTTACTGATAGGTTTTAAACATCGTTACATGAATTGTGTGATTTTTTGAATCATTGTTGACCTACTTTAACTGTTAATTCTAAGGTAATCCCACATGCCATACACATGAATTTTCGGCTGTGCATTGTAAAATGGTTATGAACACATGTGACTACCATATATTTCATCTGCATTATTTATTTATACTGAAAAATAAAAATATGTTACCTGACCGATTATAAAAGTGGTTAAGTATACATTGCGTTCAACTATACAATCTACCCCAATAATAGAATATGCATTATCACCACATCACCACGAACATGAGCACGCTAACGAAAACATGTTAGATTTGTGTTGTTTTAATATGATATTCATTAAACTCGTTGACGGATTTCGTAAGAAACAGGGCAAATCATCGCGTCTTATTAAACTCGTTAATATCACATTAATTCATCACTCATGTAAAATACTCCATATAATATACTGACCAATCACGTTGAAAGATCTCGCTGTGGTGATGAATACACTTAATACACTACTAGCTAAGTCAATTGCACCCTCAATACTCCTACGGTAAAATGGCCATAGTACACAATACACACACGCATGTGCAGAACAGTGGTCGAGCCCAAGTGCAACCCAGACTCAACCAATCGAGATGGACAATTTCGAGGATTTCGAACAAATATTGTCTATCGAATAGACCACAGTCACTAGCCCAATCCAATGGTCACACAATGATGTTCAGACTAGTCCATTTATGATATGGGGGTGTTTTCATTCTCAAAAATATGAATATTACTTGCATAAAGTGCAGATCCTGATGAGACGGCTCGTCACGAGCCGGTTCATCTGGATATACACTTTTTTTCCAATACCATGAATACCACTATACAGGTCTGTGGTGTTGAAAGGGTTAAGGACTGACTATATAGAATACGACATTTTGTTTCAAATGAAATGGAATCATACACGTGAATGAATATTCATATAAAGCATGTCTGACTCTGTTCTTCTTAGAGTATATTATACAGAGCATTTAGTGGCCATCTCCGCCATTTTAATTTGTACAGTTTATCGGATAGTTTCACCACATGGAGGATTTGAAACATACAGCAAATAATATGGCAGAAAATCTAATAAAATCTGGTGCAATACGTCCCACGTATATAGGATGACAACGTCCTATAAAGATTATTTCAGCAGACTACACAAAAAGCTAGACATCTGAGAATTTCTACCATCACTCACCAAATATACAATGGACACTTTGTCAATGTGTAAAATGTCAAATTGATGCACTTTCTATTATTAGAAGTGCATTTTCCACAGTTAAAAACCGTATTTACTCGCATAGCAGGCAAGTAGACAGTAGTAGCAATACACTCAGATAATTGCGTACAATACTGGATTCGATACATTATTTATGATCATATGGTATATATCTACAACACTGTGTATTGTTCTTACTGTTACACCAGTCTTTACTGGATTCTCAAACATTTTAACAAAGGGTCAACAAACCCTTCAGATATCAGACATTGTATATACATTTAATGAATACAAGGCATATCTTGCTATAGTCAGATGTCTCCCCATCATGTTGTACCAACTTTTATGCATGTGTTTATCTTATTATTAGTGGTATGTGTCAAACGCAATTAGAGGTAAAACTGGCTGATGGCTTGTACACACTAAGTTGGCCGACATGGCAACTCCATGCACTGTGTAGAATATAGTAAGAATAGAATGTTCACATGTATGTTCTGCATATATCACATCACATGTATGAAGCAACTAACCATGAATCATTAGATGATCAAGGGCCACACGGGTCATTAATGATAATCTTGATCAACATGTATTCCGATTTGGTTACGAATAGAGCTCTAGTTATTGCGTGGACAAACGTGTTTTTTTTTTCAAACAGGCGTTCTGATACTGACTAATACGCTTGGTGGAGGTATATGAGAAATAGAATATTCATATATTCTCGCGAATATGACATATATATTTCTGGTGGTATCAAATGTCCATATTTCACGCATGCCTAATATATATCATGTTCGTTGCAACAATATATTACACTTCAAAACTGCAAAACCAATCACGGTGCCATGTCTGTGCGATGCATTCAATGACATTATATGTAATCGTGCTGTTCCCGTGCTATTTAAAACAGGAATTCTAGGTTCGAGAATACCAAATGGTGCTTAAATCGCCAAGGGGCTATTAAAAGGTAGTGCGGTATAAAAATATAATGCGGATGTGTTGAGGTCACTGGAACAGGTTGCTTACACATTTTGATCCATTACTAGCCAGTTTCACTTGTAACACAAGTTTTCAGCATATTTGTAACATTTAAAATAAAACACTGAAGCTGTTGGTCACGTGATGTAAACATGGCGAGGTTGGATTTTTCTTTCTTGGGAGTAAGTGAACCTATTGTTTAATTAATGCAGAACCAGTACATACTGGCTGCTGGTCATGTACACGTAGGTCCCACAGCATCCATACAAATAGTAAAAGTATGAGTGAATGGCCTTATTGGATGAGATTCGGTTACATTATACAGTAACACTCTTTGGTGTGTTCCAACCTGTAACTCCAGTATTGAAAAAATTTAAAGCCGGAACTATCACAGATAAATATAGAGGTATCACAGTTACAATTATCATGGGCAAACTATTTGAATACGTAATCAGAGCTCCAGATAAGGGGCGTATTGGCGTATTTGTTGCACTTATTTTAACTGAATACGCATTGACTATCATAAGCGGGAGTACAAAATAATCAAAGCAATGTGAAATTGCTTTTCAAACTGAGTAGTAGAAATACTGTAATAAAGTATAAAATGTACATAGTGAGCTGCAGAAAGCAAACACTATTTGATTTTTTGCAGCTCAGCTAAGTAAATTATCAACTGTATTACAGTATTAATAAGTGAATAATTAAGTAATAATACACTGAAATAAGTGAACGCTTGTATTTGTTCTGATCTTTTGTTCCCTATTTAATATTGAGGAAAATCAATAATGCATGTGTACAAATAAAATAAGCATTGAATTTGAAATCAGTGGGTACAATACTCTTTAGACACAAATGTTTATCTGGAACTCTGCGTAATCCTCGACAGACTAATCACGTCTCCGTCTGACATGCAATTCTGCTTCACCAAATGGCTGTATCCGACTATCGTCAGTATACTCACCTCGGAGGCGAAATCAGAATCTCGCAACAGCGCAGATGACTTATTACAGGCAACGCTCGACGCACAAAGCCCTTTGATGTCGTCGACCAAACGATACTACTTAACAAGCTGTATAACAAACGCATTCACCCACATATATGGCTTGTTGTGACAAAACAGTATGAAGGACGTAACTCTAACTGAAGGTCAAATGGCTAAATGAACTCAGCCATGGCTTCTCTGTCAAGCAGGGTGTTCGTCAGGGTGGCGTATTATGTGAATGATCTGCTGTCCGAATGGGAGAATAACTCACTCGGTGTAAAGCTTGGTAACTTATACGTAGAATGTCCAACGTGTGCAGACGACATAGCCCTATTGTCCAACAACCATGATAATATGCAGGTCATGCTGAATGTGGCTAGCCGATACTCCAACCAACACAGATAACACAAGTCATTCATCGAACAAAAGTAGCATTATAAAATATTCCGTGAGACACAGATCCGATGCTGGGGCCGTTTCACTAAACTTCGTGCGACTAAAATGTTCGTAAGTGCAAATGTATAGGTCTGGACATTTCAGTTGAAGGATTTATATGTATTGAACATAGCCTGTATATGCAGCCTATGTATGTTAAATAAATGTAAATATAATAATTGTTTTTCAAGAAAACTGTGTCGATGTGAACTTTACAGACTGTCATAATGTTGCACTTACGAACATGTTAGTCGTATGAAGTTTAGTGAAACGGCCTGTGGATCTCCGCTGGTCAATTGGTGACAATATGTTACAACTGGAAGATAGTACGGAACATCTTGGTCGACAAAGAAAGAGAAAGGATCTGATAAAATCGTCGCTGACGGAATGGGTCTGGCGTGACGCTCACTGTACAACCTGATAAACACCGGAGTCCATGATTCCAACAGTCTAAACCCAAAGTGAGATATATGAACATTGATTCCTTACGAACTGGTATAACGCACCGAGTGTGGGATGATCTGGATTCAACGGTGACGGACAACCGCAAAGGTACCACCAAAGCGCGAATGCTAACGGAAAGCGATATGACACCAGACTCCAGATAAGCTGCGTATTTGCATAAATACCCAATTAAAATTGCCAAAAACACAATAGAAATCAGAAGTAGCGAGTATCAAAAAGCAATAAAAAAAATGTGGTATCTTTATCATGCTGCTGAAAACAATTAACAAACCACAAATATAGCATATTTTTTTTATTTTCCATGACAACACATCTTGGTATTTCATTAGAATATTTTCTCCTTTGAGACAATTCTAATGAAATACCAAGATGTGTTTTCATTTCGAAGCAAACTATTCAATAATTGCTGTATGTTGATGTGTAAACATTAGTGCGATTTTATTTTACCCAATTACAATTTTGAAATACCCAATTGCTTAAGAAATGATGGAGTGACAATACTCAATTACTAATTCCTTATCTGGCGCCCTGTGACACAGAAAAAAGAAGAAACATACGTTCAGTCGGTACGTAGCAGAGCCAAAGTGTACACTCTGTCGTCAGTGTGATGAACACATTGTTGCTACACTCACGTGCAGTCCAGCACTGGATGACATGCATAGAGACTTCCTACCTAAGTGCCAATCAGTAATATCGCACCTGTTGGAACCATCCTTCCGGCAGTCCAACTATGCATACCAGGAAGCGATTTAAAAAACAATATACAGTTCTAGACAGTTCTCACTTACAGAAATGCATCTCCCGACATAGCATGTACACACTTAAAGGTACATGCACACTCAGTAGGCACAAACAGTTCTTTATAGGAATTAAATATTAAGTGCATAATTATGTCACTATCAACCAGTTCTAAAAATTACAAGTGCCCGCTATACATATATAATAATTTAGTAATATCTATTTTACTGATCATTGTGACCCGCGGTAGTATCGGGCTATTTTCATTTGCAAATGAGGCATGACATATTTTACTTATGTATACTAATTAATATTTGCGACAGATTGTAAAGTATGATTATTGCACATCAACAAATAAAGACAGAGAACAAATAGTAATGTCCTTTAACACTTTAACGAAACGCGGTTATCGCCCCTGATATCAGTGTGAACATTTTGTAGCGGGCACTCGTAAGTTTTAGAACTGGTGGAATAGTGACACAATTATACAGTTATTTAATTCCTCTGTTGAACATTTTGTGCATACTGAGTGGGCATGTACGTTTAACAGGCTCAGTACAGAATGCTGCTACAAACTACACCTTAAACGGACTCACATATCGACATATTAATTAACTGATGGTCGTCATTGCAACACTCCCTATTCATGGCCTAGTGTCCATGTAAATATAGGATATTCCATCGTACATTTTAAATAGCGGGAAATAATACACGAGTGTGCGTCGGCTTCTGTGTAAGCAACGAGTGATCGTAGCGAACGAGTTGCTTGCACGGACGCCGACGGACACTAGTGTATAATTTCCGATATTCAAACATGTACGATGGAATATCCTATTTATTACACTTCCACGGCGGATATATATGCACATTTAGTCTGTTTTTGAGATTATTATCTATGAATTGTGATGTGCACATGAATAGTTATGCAATGGCGTGTTTTCCCGCGTTTTGACGTTACATTGTGTGACGTCAAATGTGACGTCATGTAAACTATTTGAAATCCAAATTACGCAGCTGTTTATATGAGACAGATATATTTGAGTGCATGTTTGGAATGTGTTTAATCACATTCACATTCTAGATTAGTCGAGACCATTTCCAAATTGTCAAATAACTTTATTTTTACTGTAATGGAAATTAAACATTTTGCATGGTAGCTCGTGGTTTCCGAGAAAACAGGCGCGCAATTACGGGTGTTCTCTTCACGGTGAATTATTTGTAACGAGCTGATTACAAATTTTCTCTCACAGCGAAACCCGTGCAAATAATTTGCAAGAGTGTAATAAAGCCCTCAGCTTGTACTACGAAGATCGACAAAAAACTCCTAGCGAAAGGAGGTCCATACAGAGACACAAAGAATCAGACTTGGCGGTGCTGGCTATGATGTACGAACGGGGTCAAAAATAAAATTACAGGTGCACCTATAACATTTTACAGGTGCACCTGTAAAATATGCACGTGGACATATAAATTTACAGGTACAATAAGTTTATAAATGTATAGGTCCACCTGTGAAATATACAGGTGCACCTGTAAAATGTAGGTGCACCTACATCTTGATACGTGGGTCGAAAGTCCACCTATACTTATAAGTGCACCTGTATATTTCACAGGTGTACCTGTAAAAAATACAGGTGCACCTATAAATTTACAGGTGCACCTACATCTTTTTAGGTGCACCTGTAATTTTAGTTTTTACTCTGTTCGTACAATATAGCCAGGCGCCTAATTTTCACATCGACTTATCAGAATACAAATGCGAAGGAAACATACTATCGGTGCTCGATTGCCACCTCGACAGAACCAATATATCAACATTTCCGATATCGATTTATCAGGAGTAAAATACATGATATATATAATGAATTCGGCCAGGACCTCGAACGGTGATAAGCAGGTATATCGAGGTAAGCGATATCGAGATAAAGAGAATCATCTGTACATTTACCACCTAATAATTCCAGCACAAACATATTTACACAGTTCCCTAACATTTGACTGGCCCGTAGCAAGCCTCTGTCCAAAATTTATATCCCATTAAACTCCCACGCCGAACTACTTTCCATAACCGTGAGGCTCAGTTAAAATAATTCTTAAGAAAACGGAAAATAAACACATTTTATTGATGAATTTATTTCAAATGCTGGAATTATAAGGAATGAATGGCCTTTTTGTTGAATTTATCTGGGATATAAACTTGGAAAAGTCGCGGGAATACTGGACGAGGCCTTCCGGCCTTCGTCCAGTATTACCGCGACTTTTCCAAGTTTATACCCCGATATATTCCACAAAAAGGCCATTCATTCATATAACATGGTTGATATGTACATGATGTATGGGCATTGGAAATCAGACTGGGTCATTAGTCATTAGTCAACCACGTTGAAGGCATCCACAACTTTCGCTTGGATGCGGCGTAACACTCCATTTGCAAACGGCGCAAACTGGGGACAATTCATAGATATAAAGAATACCAGGCGTGTGTCTTTGATATATCAAGTTTATCAGGCAAGGCTAGGAAACACGTAGGAATTCCGAGGCTCGCCGAGGAATTCCTACCGTTTCCAAGCCGAGCCTAATAAACTTGATATAAAAATACATTAGCCCGGTATTGTATTTATCAGGTAACGTTTTATGCTCGAATATTACCACATATGGCGTCGTTAACTATGGACAAAACGCGAACTGGTTTATGTTGCGTCACTACACTGACGCCATTCGGTAACGTTACTTGACGTCATCCGACTAATGGAACGTCAGTTTTCACTCGTTGTAACCCGGATGTTTGTATCAGGTCAATGCCTAATACAACAATATCTTATCAGTCGGTACGTTTTCAGTATACAGAACAGGTTACCTGATAAATAGTCATTATGAGACACCAGGTCACAGTTTGCTTTCTCTTGTAATGGTCACATATATCACACAGCAAATGGACCGATAAGGGGACAATTTGTGTTTTGCGACCAGCGCATGTCCTGATAAATCTGGGAAATTGCAGTCTGGGTCGGTACTACACTTTTCCCAATTCCACTGTCCATTTTATTCAGATCTACCTAATTGTGCACACGGTCTAATATTAATACAGAGTCCCAAGGTTATTGTTGGTCATATCATACACACATGATACATGTATTAGGGTTGGCGCCTGTAATAATTGATAATACATGCGACCTATTTCACTGAATATAAATACTGTATTTTATTGTAATATACTAGGCTACAGCAAAGCTCTGTAATGATTACTTTGCTTTCACAGTGAAACTTCTCGAAACCGGACCACCTTGCGACATCCTTGTGTTATTATGATTGATTTCGCTGTCACATATGTCTGATGTTTATCGGTTTTCATAAGCACAAATGTATATGTACTCACAGTATTTCTCTTTTTCATAATGTGAACAAACTAAAAGGGCACATTTTTCTGATTGTTTATTTGTTTTCTGTCGAAATGAGTCTATGTTATTGATGTGGTGTTTTACTCAAGTATACATTTGGATCCAACACTGTACACGCAAATTTGAATGCAGCCTACACTAAAAAAGGCGTGTATCTCATCTTCAATTACTCCATTGTTTTCATTCGTAATGAAAAACGAACAGAATCGAAAGTTACGTTCTATTTGAGGAATAAAACAACGGACCGTTGCGTTTACTGAAGGGGGGGAAGGGGGGGGGGGGTGGGATACATTTGGTATGTTTAAAGTGAGCGGAGTCCATGGTTTTATTACTTATTTACACTGCATTTTCGGATAGTTTCAAATATGTAAATAACCATATACGGCGTAAAAATTGGACTCTTATTGTTTTACGTCGTTTTGTCGCAATTCATTTAACATGTACTGGGATATAAACCCAATACGTTGAATGGGCGCTTGCATTATGAATTTAAGGACAGTGTAAATATTCCTAAATGTCTCGCGATGTTACATCACAGTTGAAGACGGGATCCATCTGTAGCCGATTTCACCAACTTTGCAAAGTATACATTTCTAGCAAATCATTTAATTGTCATGAAATGCATTATTTCATATAGAACTAACAACTGCATATATTTGATGATTACAAGTATGCAGAATTATTATACTGAATTTATTACATTATCACAGCCAAATTGGCTGTGATAATGTAATAAATTCAGTATAATAAAAATTAATAAATTTATGCTAAAATTTCTCCCTCAAAGTATACTTTGCTAGAAAAGTATACTTTGCAATGTTGGTGAAATAGGCTACTGAACATCCATGGAACACCATCCATGGAGAACCTTTCATTATTATGAATAGCATGATGCCCTTGATTGGAAGCACGATTTTCCGCGCTTTATTACTTCACAGTTGTGAACACGGGATCCATCTGAGCATCGATGGAACAGCTATCCCAGGTTTCCACTTCCAAAGTATCGCCACATGTCGTTTCTGATGTATACGCCATTTGCATTGTCTTTAATCCGCCTTCCAAGTGAACTCTGCTGAAACATGGGTATTTGCCATTCTTTACATGTCGCTGAAAACTGTCAAAAGCAAACTTTACGTATGTTGTCCAATTTGTATGTCCATATGCATCCGTATCACTAAATTGAACTTCACGGCTATCAGAAATCGGTACGTTGTCCGCTGGGATCATATCTAATTTCAAGACATCCGACTTTTGTCCATTGCACAGTGCTGCATATTTATCCATCCACCAATTTGGAAGTGATACTTTTTGGTGAGTTTTCACAGATACAAGTACATCGTCAATACAACACGTGACATACACTTCATCTGTGTATGCGTGGCGCAGCTTGAAGCCAAGCCTATTGGACGACGAACCCACGTATTCCAATTCCACCTCTACATACAATGGGAACCTAATACATTCTGGATCGTGGAATCGCCTCTGTATGTCCAACCGGACACCAACTATGATGAACATGTTAGTTTGTGCCAATTCGTACAGTTCCACCAACGACTCTGAGTTTTTTTGTATGGGCGATTGGCAGGCCGACAAATAATTTCACCGAGCTGAGTAACCTGATCAGGCTCCACGGCTTGATCTGTGCACCTGTGTGGAAAATAAACGGTTATTTTGTTTACATACGTACTTTCGTTTCCCATTGAAACACAATGGAACTCATACCGTCAATATTTTGTTCCATATTGGTGTCTCGTGAGTTTCACCTCGTAAAAATAGTTCCTTCTACAACACACTAATTTATTTATTTTAATTATATTTGTATCAGTAAAAAGGGTTAACTTACCATCTGGCGTAAATGAGTCATAATGGAGACATGGAATATCCACCCGTGCCGACGTGGGTGATGGGAAACTCCGTTGGAAGTTCATCTGACGTACAATGCTGTGGACGGTATAAGACAACCCGTTGCATTATTTAAGGAATTAAACCATGGGATGTTGCGTTTACAGTAGTATTACAACATTTGGTCTGTTTACAGTTTCTGAGGAGTCCGAACACTCCTCGCAAACTTTAAACAGACCGAATGGTTTACTAATTCAGTAAACACAACAGCACATGGTTTTATTATGTATCCAGTCAACACAGTGCGTCTGTGCCGTGAAACACGGTGCCTTGAAACATTTTTGATATCTTGTCAATACGACCTAATCACTGCGTATGAATATGTGCGGTGACTGGGGCTATTTTTTTGCATTTAAAGCCATTTGTATGTGTTGACGAGATAAACAGAATAGTAGGTTAGTGCCGTGAATGAGAAAAATATCTGGCGCTGCTCGGAAACGGGATGTGCTCGGCAGAGCCTCGCAGATCCCGTTTCCTAAGCCTTGCCAGATATTTTTTCAACAACGCCGCTCGTCTTCATGTGGGCCTAATGCAATGTATTGGAATATAAACGCAATATACGTTGAATAGACGTTTTCATTATTCACTACCCTAATCCTGGATAAAACAATCAGCGACAACGACAACACATTCATGTACGTCACCTATAATTGCCGGTCTCACTACCCTAATCCTGGATAAAACAATCAGCGACAACGACAACACATACGTCACCTATGGTTGCGGGTCTCACTACCCTAATCATGGATAAAACAATCAGCGACAACGACAACACATACGTCACCTATAGTTGCCGGTCTCACTACCCTAATCCTGGATAAAACAATCACAATACAATGCAATATTATTTATTAGCATTAAACATAATAATAATAATAATAAGTCAGTGAGTGAAATCGTTTAAAGATGTATCAAAATAGTATAACCATTGTCTGAAGTTGGAAGTGTCGAGCGTTATAAGTAGCCTGCGACGACATGCGTCGCTGTATTTGTATGGAACGTATATTTTTCCGGGCAGATTGAGAATGTGTGCAAGTGACGTCGTAGGTTGGCAGAAGCCCCCATAGCAGGTGCGAAATGGATTTTTCACTGACTCCGGAGGTTCAGCCCACCAACGATGTCATATAATTAGTCCGCCGTCATAACCATGAGGCTGCATGTCCTACAGGCCACATCTAACACTAGACCACAACCGCCGATATAATAGATTATCGTCTTTGAAATGCGGTATGTAAATACAAATGTACTTGCTAATGTTAGTTAGTTTGACCGTTGATTTTGTACCCATCAGTTGGTCAAATTTATTTAATGTCGGCCAACGACAGTAATAGTTGGCGAAATGTTTTCTTCTTAGGTCATCATAACACGGGCACACAAGGAGAAAATGGTACACATCTTCTACCATTCTCATATTACAATATGTACAAAGTCTATCAGTCCTTGGCCTGTTGTCATAGCGACCAGTTTCTATTGCCACATTATGTGATGATGCCCTAAATTGGCTAAGCGCGCGTCTATATTTGTTCACACGAACACTGTCTATGTATGGCTCTAGTTCCAATGATTGATTGTGACGCCTATATAGTTTAAGTTTGCTGGATTCAGTTCGTGAATTGTGCCAAGATTGGTGGAATTGATCACGTAAGCGTTGTTTGATTTCGGGGAGTGGGATTTCCATGTCGTCAGGTTGCAGCCACAGGTCGGATAAGCCAAAGTCGTCTAATAGTTTATTTATATGGTGAGCCCAGTTAACGCCGTTATACGTAATATCGTTATTTGCATCTTGTTTTAACATTATGTACACATTTCTTAAAAACAAGTCATTTGTACCACGTATTTGTCTCCAATAGCTTAACATATTTAATTTTCTACAAATTGATAACGGCTGTCGACCTAGCTCACCATACAGGAAAGAACAGTGTGTTGACTTTTTAACACCCAATATCGAGCGTAAGAATTTGGTATGAATTCGCTCTATGTCAAAGGCGGCATGATAACCCCACACCTCGGAACCATAACTGAGCACCGAGCTCACTAAAGGGTCAAACAGTTTACATGTGTCTTTAACTGGTAGGGTTATGGACTCTAGAACATTGTTTAGGTTGTACACAAAAGTGTCTTAGTCAGTACGGTTCATATAACCGTACTGACTAAGACACTTTTGTGTACGATTCCAATTTCCATTTTTGTAAAACATGATCCCGAGGTATTTGAACGAATCCACAGTCTCAAGTATTGTCCAGTTGTAAAATATATCTGTCTGTGTGTGCCTCGAACACCAGTATTTTCGTCTTACTTGTCTTAAGTGTGAGCTCCCACGTGGCATCGTATGTCTTTAGGTTGTTCATCATGTTCTGTAACGATTGTTTAGATTTGGCAAAAAGTACCGCATCGTCATCATATAGCAGCATACACAAGTTGACGTCGTTGACGTTTACAGCGCTGCCGTCATCAGGTCCGACGTTATCCAGCATGTCGTTAATAAAGAAGATGAAGAGCACGGGTGATAGCGGATCCCCCTGATTGACGCCCATTTTTGAAGAGAGGAAGTCGGAGTACCTGCCGTTGAATCGTACACACGCATTCACATGGTCGTACATAGAGCGTAATGCTTTTACCATAGTCTCGCTTACTCCTTCTCGGATTATTTTATGCCATATAAATCTTCGGTTTAGACTGTCGAAAGCCTTCTGGTAGTCGATAAATGCGGTGAATAATTTGTCGTTGTTGTGTATAGTCTTGGCAATTTGAGAGTGAAATATAAATATACAGTGATTCTTCTTCTGGAATCCGTATTGGCACTTATTGATGTTTTCGTGTTCGTCAGCCCATTTCAGCAGCCGGTTATGTAAAACATGTGAGTATGTTTTAGATAGGATATTAATGAGCGATATTCCTCTGTAATTGTTTGTATCGTCTAAATCACCATGATTGCGGATATGTACCAGACTTGAAAACAGCATTCAGTATTTTAACTATGTATGGCCCTATTATGCCTATTGAATGTGTTTCTCCTATTAAACCGTCAATTCCAGCACTTTTGTTACTTTTATAGGTCGATGTGATGGCGGACAGTTCATTGAATGTACTGACGGTATTGTCGGCTCTGAACCCGTATAGTTGTCGTCGCTGCCTGAATCAGAGTCGGTGTCTTTTAATATTTCGGCGAAATGTTCATAAAAATCTTTTTCAGCAAGATTTTTGGATGAATTAAATTTTTTACTGTATTTCTTTTTCACATTTTTCCAAAACTGCTTTGGTTTATCGTTTGCTAATTTGGCGATTCGTCTACCTTCTTCACATTTATGGATAGCTTTTGCTCGGCGAAATACTTTATTTAAACGGGTCCGTTTTGCAACAAATAACACTCTATTATCGTTTGTTCGATCTCGGTGATAGATGTGTGATGCCCGATTGAATTCAGTTTTTGCTGTTTTACATTCATTCGTAAACCATTTATTTTCAGCTCTGTTTGAATGCTCCGTCCCCGATTTCTGTGTAAATGGTTTACCAAAATGTGCATGTGCTTTGTTGTATAGCGTTTCCGTAAATGTGTTCACTATATTATCTATTGAGCGCTGATCTATATCTTCGGTAATATTGTCAGAAATACCCGAAAAATCATTTATATTTCTTTGTAAGTCATCTCTGAAATTGTCAACGTTTTCGCAGTTCCATACTAGCTTTGATCAGTTGATGAAGAAACATTATCATTTCCGTTTTCCACGGCGTGTGTGCGCATATGCCCAAAACTAAACCGTAAGCCTGCGTGGTCTGAGTGCTCATTAAACTCACATATTTCGAAGCTGTCTATGAAATCAAAGTCGTTGTATGATAATAGAATATAGTCCACTAGGCTCCGCCCATTTGTATTCATGAACGTAAAGTCGCCAATACCTTTATCCGCGTGTAGTCTACCGTTACCAATCAGAAGTCCGGTCGACTTGCACGGATCAAGTAGGCTCCGCCCCGCATTGTCCAGTGTGTGGTCTCTGCTGGCTCGTAACGGTATGTCATCGTAGCGTAACTTGTCGTCCAATCCGGCATCGATTTAATGGTCATGCTCCAGAACGTCCGAATAATGCGAATCGCCACAGCGACTGTTTAAATCACCTGTAATTAGCACCTTCTTGAGGTTATTGTATTTATTTATGTCTGCTTCTAATATGTCGAAAAAATCCTCTGCACTCAATTATCTTGGTTTGCGATAGCCATTGCACAAATATATATCTACTTGTCGATTTTCAGCCACAAAATTCCGAGTTAATTTTTACCGATTATTTGTATATATTTATTAAGACCAGTTTTGAAATATACCGTAATACCGCCACTTGTTCGACCTTTTCGCGACCTTCCCGTTTTAGTACCGAATATGTGATATGAATCATAATAACCTTCAATGTGAAAGTTGCATGTTTCCTTGTCATTTATCCAAGTTTCACCGAATAAAATAATGTCATTTTGTGTAATTAGCTTAAAAAAATCCTAATCTGCTATTTTTCGTTTTAGGCCGTACACATTCCACGAAAGCACAACAAGTTGCTCTCCTCGACTATCCTAAGCTGGTTTGTATTCGGAACCATTAACGAACAGTTTATCTCTGACAAATTTCACGGTGTTTCCCTTTTCTCGTTCTTGTCGCATAATTAGATTACGGTTTTCGGTAATTGGTCTTTTACAGTATAGTTTTTGGCTTTCAACACTTCGCGTTTGTCGTATCCGAGTTGTCTAACTTTGTTTTTTTCGGTGTACCGGTGAAATGTAGCTACAATTTGCCTTGTGGATCCGTTGCGAAATTGACCGATCCGGTATACTCGGTCCATTATTATATCGTCTACTTCCGAGCTAGGAATGTTTAACTCCGTTTTCATAAAATCTTTAAATTTGTTTTCACAGCACTCATTTTGTGATACTTGTATGCCGAAAAACATGAGATTTTCGTTCATGCTTCGTATTTCGACATCAATCAATTTGTCTTCTAATTTCTTTTTACTGTTTTCCAGGGTTACTGTTTTTGCTTCTAGTTCCACTACTGTTTGTTTCATTTTCAGCAATTTGTCACGTGATTCTTTTATTTCGTTTTTTTGTTCGTCATGTGCGCTACTGAGGAAAGTACAGCTATTTTCGCAGGAGTTCAATTTTGTATGGAGGTTACTTTGATTTCTAAATCTGAGAATTTTGCCGTCAGTGTATTTTGCGATTTTTTAATTCCTAATAATTTCCCCATATCTTTCTTTATCATGTTTACACCAGCAATCAGTTCGGTGGCCCAGTCTGGGCCCGGTTGTTCAAAACATCAGTTAGCTGAACGGACTGTTAAATCCTTAAATGAATGGTTAAAATCTCTGTTCAATTTTAACCGATTAGTTAACTGTTGTTCAAAAATATTGTTTGGTTAACTGATCGCTAACTCATCGATAAATTTAACAGTGGTCCGTGTCGCGTGACACGTGCATTCTTGTACATTCCGGATTTCCGTATAATTGTATATTTGTGATGTGTGGTACTGTGTTGTATTGTTGTGCGTATGATTGACTTCACACACCTGTGATTTTTACATACCTGTGATTTAGCATGTACATTTGCCATGTACAATGTGCGTGTAATAACGGGGCTTATGTTGTATTGGTGGAAATACGTTTATGCGTGTCCTTTTTGCGGATTTAAATACACGTCCATTTTATGAGCAATGTGTTACTGATGTCACGCCATATTTGCCACAGACTATGCATGTGTGTGGTAGAGAACTCGTTGACTGCGTGTGCTGGTTTCGCTAGGGAAAAGACCCCGTTTGGTATTACGGACGTCCACTATCCGTGCCGGCCGAGTTTGTCCGCGTGTCAGTTGTTCACCAGATAAGGGACCTTATGGTCTGCCCT
Organism: Conchocele bisecta; assembly: GCA_029237695.1. Taxonomy (NCBI): domain Eukaryota; kingdom Metazoa; phylum Mollusca; class Bivalvia; order Lucinida; family Thyasiridae; genus Conchocele; species Conchocele bisecta. Next base: position 21,936,468 of record CM055281.1, on the reverse strand, counting down.
GTTATGTATGCTACGGGTTAGTGTTTCAGCATAGCCTGGTACTGGCCAACAAGTATATATCAGATCCCATACTGGTGATGCTTTGTGTCGTGATATTTCCGTAAATGACCACGATATTTGAGTTTAGTATGGGCTACACTCTCATTTGAGTGTACAGCCCGTAGTATCGATATGGACGGGTTTGGCGGGGCCAAATAGCGACCCTCGCATGTCGAGACCAGTCGAGTCCATTTCGCATTATGAGATCTGGGTCTATGGTGTGCAGATTTATGGTAGTGTGGGATATACCATGTTGGATGGTATTTATTCCGCGAGGGCTGTACACTAGTTTGGTTGAATTTATGGCGTGGGAACATATATTTATGCCAAATATAACCCACGGGTGAAATGGCAAAAGCCATGGTTTTGTAATATTTATGTGAGATGTCGAACGAGGGGTAGGCATATTCATTATTCCGTGCGTGGTTTCGCTGGTGTGTATATAAGCGATGTCTCACAATGTCTTGTTGGGACACATATTTTCTGGTAGCAGAAGGATAGTACTGTATTCACCAGTGAAACGGAGGATTTTGGTATGTACCTACAACATTTTATTTCAGCTGTGATTTGCCGTTGTTCGATTCCCGTTTTAGTCCGTTGTGCATCCTGTCTGTCTGTCTGTGCGTATTCATCCAGTAATTGGAGGCTCATTTCATTTTGTAGCCTCTTGAGATCGCTCCAGCGAGCCACATTGGACGTTTCGGTCCACTGGTTGAGGGCAGACCCCAGTCAGTGCAGAGTACCAGGTTGTCCGAGTGTCCGTACGTCTGTCTGACGCAGTGTGTGTAGCAGCTCCGGGTATAGGCCTGTATAGAGCAGTGTGTGATTGCTACATCGCGTTCAGCAGACAGTCACAGCCATAAATTAGTGAAGTGAAACACCATACACATATATCATATTATTATACTACCACCGAGTTGAATGTCACCTAAGTGAAACTTTTCCCGGCGTCTTAGCCAACGTGATAATCGCCATTTGTATTATATCGGAACTTTACATCCGTACAGTGATGTTCGCATATCAATGTATCATGTAGTCCTGTGTGTTCCCCATGTAATATAGTGTACATTATAAGTGATTAAGTGACTACGTGTACTTATCAACTCTAGCCTATCCCTTACACTTCAACTGCATTGTTACCACTTTTCGTTCGTCAGATCAAGCTATATTGGCCATAACGTCATAACAATTGAAGTATACTTGGTTCATATGATAATAGGGGAGACAATTTGTCTCGATCATTCCTGACCTCGGTAATGACCTTGACAGTACGGACCTCTGTTAACCGGTTAACTGATCAGTTAACATACAATTAGCAGGTAACAACTACAACAACATCTGATTGCAATGTGCTTCAAGTGTCACATATCAATCTCAAGTGTTTTCATTAGAGAGAATCCGTTTCAAATTTTGTGAAGAAGGCTAGATTTAATTGTAGAAAAAATTGAAAATTAGAAGATAAAACTTTACTACAAGTTCTATATGATAGTAAAAAGAATATAATAAAATTAAATAGGGCACCCTAAATATATTGGTATAGGGGCCTATATAGTCTCGTGTAACTGGCAATACGTTACCCCACCCACCACACCAGACAATCAGCTCACATGAACTTCCACATAAGAGAGCCTTCTACAAATTTCTTCTTGACCTAATTGATACTTATTGCATTTCACACTTATTTGTGTAGTTATTGTTAAACTATCCCAGTCATGACATCCTTCAAATGACAAGTGAAATAAATGGTGAGAGGTGTCTGAACTGCAATTGTAAATTCGTTGTGATGGACACCTACATCTTGATCTATAGTCTGTTTCAATGAACCACCAAAATAAGCATCAAATGCCTAAGTATGGGTAAGTATGGGTAAGTATGCACATTTGTTAAATACGGATACATATGTCACGGTGTGTATGTATATGCATACAATATTTAATGAGCAGAATCTTCTTCAAAGACAAGTAGCAAAATTAGAGTGTTCATTAATATTCTAATACGTGGATCCATATGACTAGAGAATGAGGCTTATGGGTTTTGCGAGCAATGTAGATCAGCATTCGTACAGTCTGATCAGGATCTGCACTGTTCGCCATTGCAGCAATAAAACACATGTCCTGCTTCTAACAATCAATATACGGTACATATAAACTGTTATCAGGTTACAGGAGAGTGCTATTTGGTCAGGAGCTACACTGGTCACACATCTGATCGGCCCCATTTCTCCAGTCACTGCCACATATTTGATGGCGATTGTCACTGGAGAAATGTGGCCTACAACATCTGTGTCAGTCTAGCTCCGAGTGGCTGTGACCGGAGAAATGGAGCTTATGTCATATATCTGTTGCCTGTAATGGGGCTTACTTATGTCATCTGTGTCGGTATAGCTCTGTGTGGCTGTGACTAGAGAAATGGGGCTTATGGCATCTATGGCCTGTCTAACGATGTGTGACTGGAGAAATGGGGCTTATGACATATATGGCCTGTCTAATGATGTGTGACTGGAGAAATGGGGTTTATGACATCTATGGCCTGTCTAACGATGTGTGACTGGATAAATGGGGCTTATGACATCTATGGCCTGTCTAATGATGTGTGACTGGAGAAATGGGGTTTATGACATCTATGGCCTGTCTAACGATGTGTCACCGGAGAAATGGGGCTTATGACATCTATGGCCTGTCTAATGATGTGTGACTGGAGAAATGGGGCTTATGACATGTATGGCCTGTCTAACGATGTGTGACTGGAGGAATGGGGCTTATGACATATATGGCCTGTCTAATGATGTGTGACTGGAGAAATGGGGCTTATGACATGCATGGCCTGTCTAACGATGTGTGACTGGAGAAATGGGGCACTAGAGAAATGGGGCTTATGACATATATGGCCTGTCTAACGATGTGTGACTGGAGAAATGGGGCTTATGACATATATGGCCTGTCTAATGATGTGTGACTGGAGAAATGGGGTTTATGACATCTATGGCCTGTCTAATGATGTATGACTAGATAAATGGGTCTTATGACATCTATGGCCTGTCTAATGATGTGTGACTGGAGAAATGGGGTTTATGACATCTATGGCCTGCCTAACGATGTGTGACCGGAGAAATGGGGCTTATGACATCTATGGCCTGTCTAATGATGTGTGACTGGAGAAATGTGGCTTATGACATGTATGGCCTGTCTAACGATGTGTGACTGGAGGAATGGGGCTTATGACATCTATGGCCTGTCTAATGATGTGTGACTGGAGAAATGGGGTTTATGACATCTGTGGCCTGTCTAACAATGTGTGACTGGAGAAATGGGGCACTAGAGAAATGGGGCTTATGACATATATGGCCTGTCTAACGATGTGTGACTGGAGAAATGGGGCTTATGACATATATGGCCTGTCTAATGATGTGTGACTGGAGAAATGGGGTTTATGACATATATGGCCTGTCTAACGATGTGTGACTGGATAAATGGGGCTTATGACATATATGGCCTGTCTAACGATGTGTGACTGGAGAAATGGGGCTTATGGCAACTGTGGCCTGTCTAATGATGTGTTACTGTAGAAATGGGGTGTATGACAACTGTGGCCTGTCTAGCTCTATGTGACTGGAGAAATGGGGCTTATGGCAACTGTGGCCTGTATAACGCTGTGTGACAGGAGAAATGGGACTGATGGCAACTGTGGCCTGTATAACGTTGTGTGACTGGATAAATGGGACTTATGACAACTGTGGCCTGTATAACGCTGTGTGACTGGAGAAATGGGACTTATGGCAACTGTGGCCTGTATAACGCTGTGTACATGTACATTCATATAAAACGAAATGCGGGGCCCTAAATGGGGGAATGATGTTGGAACATTTTAAAAAAGTGCTTAAAATTGCTAAAACAGCAATTTATTTTTAACATAATTATTTCTATTGAATTACATTTCATGGATATATATCTATATAATATTTAAGCAACTTAAAAAACTTTGTTTAATTTAAACCAAAGTGTAGGGCCCTTCAATGAGAACATTATGTTTAAAAAAATGAAAAGTCTGATAAAATACCTAAAACATGAGCATCATTCTAAAGATTCAAGAGAAATAATTAATATTTTCAAACATACTAATGTATTTATACAATATTTAAACTTTTTAAACTGTTTACTACAATTTTGTGCAATCCTTTGTGCCTTCAAATGGGAAATAATATTTAAAACCTAGAAAAACACTAAAACAGCTAAACCATTAAGGTACATGCCCACGCAGTAGGTACAAAATGTTCTTTATAGGAATTAAATAAGTGTATAATTATGTCACTATTCCACCAGTTCTAAAAATTACGAGTGCCGGCTATACAAATATAATCATTTATTAATTATCATTTACTGTTAGCGACGCGCGGCGGTAACAGTCTATTTTGATAATGTGCGGGGACGACGACTTTCACATCACGGCTTGCGGTGCGCATGCGCAGTATACTACGCGCGCCAGTAGGCTTCCCAATATGTAAACAAGAATATCAACATGTCGAAACGTCCAGGAAGGAAATTGTATGAAACGGCGTCGGCCAAAAAAAAGGCGAAATGTCCGAGGGACAGGCAGTACAGCGAGAGAGAGTGGTTAATATTGGCGACCAGATCACCAAATGGAAAGAGTTACGTGGAGATTTAGATTTGGACTCGAACAGAGATTTTTCTTCTCAACTTCCGATACTTCACTGCGCATGTCAAAGATGTGATATGATTGACCGTGTCACGTGACGCGTGTTGGTAAAAATAGCACGAGGTCGGAAAATACCCTTTCTGGTCGCGGCATATAAAATGCGATTTAACACCAATTAACACGCGCCGTAATTAAAAATAACTAGTTAGTGGGTACACATATGGCTCATATAAGGCATGACAAAAAATTAAAAGTGGTAGTACAGTGTAACCTGCTGCGTGGGCATGTACCTTTAAATAAATAGAATGCATATGAAATATGTTTTATTTGATTTACTTTTTAAAGATGTATCTATACAGTAGTTAAGAAAACCACACAATTATACTGATTGTTATTGTAAGTTCGGACACTCAAATGGAAAATTGTGTTTAAAAATAAATGTTTAAAATAACTAGATATTAAATATAAATATAACTCTCATAGGCTAAATTAATATTAGCACATATTTATTATATGAAATCAATTTTAATATACACATGGCGGTACATTAGAACACTATACTTAAAAAAAAAATAGAAATACAGGTACAATTCAATAGTATAATAATAATAAAACAAGGGCATCGTTATCACTCCGCTAATCCCCTCGCTGGCAGCCTTGATAATAATAATAAAAACTAGAGCACAACTCGAGGCTTATTGGGCTTTTGCGACCAGTGTAGATCCAGATCAGCCGTCGCATCCGCACAGTCTGACCAGTAGCCTATTTCACCAACATTGCAAACTATACTTACATGTATCTAGCAAAGTATACTTTGAGGGAGACATTTTCAATTTAAGGATACATTTATTAATTTTATTATACTGAATTTATTACATTATCACAGCCATTTTGGCTGTGATAATGTAATAAATTCAGTGTAATAATTCTGCATATTTTCAATCATCAAATATATGCAGTGGTTAGTTCTATATGTAATAAAAATTTTTGGGGAAAATAAATGATTCCTCCCTCAAAGTATACTTTGCGAGATAAGTATACTTTGCAATTTTGATGAAATCGTCTACTGGGTCTGCACTTGCAATTATAAAACATTATGAGCATGTTGCATAAAAAATACATTAAAATGTAACACCTTCGCTTAACATAAGCACAGCTGCTGCAAGTCTGGTTTAGACAATCAAATGTGCATGTTTGAGATTAGAGAACAGGCTCAGAAGATTAGCTCCAAAACTGCTTTCACCTGTGCCTTCAATGATAAAACAAGTTGATCAAACTATGAAACAGACTATAGAATGAATGATGTCATCCGGATTTGCATCAGTAAGGCATGGACACGGTTACCGACTAAAACTAGAACAGAACAGCCTGTTGGGAGGCAACGAAACTACATGCTGCATGATGCTGAAGATTTTGACACACATTGTTGTATCTGAAGTTGGCCAATGTCTTCTAAATTGAATAACAGGACTTCATTCACATCTTCTCTTGATGAAAGATCATGAGACTTTGATGTTACAAATTCAGTACATGACAACATGCGGAAACACAAGAAATCTCGCGACTCGCCGATGTATGGAAAACGAAAGTTCTCCAAGTGAACTATTAAACTTATTTACTGCGGGTAAATTATTGAGACTATAAATAGGAAATAAACAAACACAGACGTTCTATTTTCTGAACTTGTACTGTTTATTTCTCTTCAGTTTCACACATCATCTTAGCTTCTTGTCATATCCTGGACTGATACGGACTCTGTCTGCACCTGTCGGCTGCAGCTTTCTTCTTGCTATCCATTTCTCTGTTTCATTTATCTTTAGCAGTGCTATCTTTCTCATTTATCAATGAAAGTATCATTGCTGGATCTTCCTAGTGTCCAACAGTGATTGGCAAACGTTGATTTCATTAAAACTCCAGTTTTCTGCCTTGTCAAAATGTTTTGTCTGCTGTGTCGGCCATTTTAAAATTCAGTGGGCACCTGTCAGTGCTTTGCATTATGGGATATGGTTAAGCGTTAACTGAACGGTTAAGAGTTAACATATATGTTAACTAACGGATCCGTTAAAATATTTTCAGCAACCAATATTTAACGGATTGTTAGTTAACCATCAGTTAAGGATTTAACAGTTCAGTTAGGCTAACAGTCCGTTAAGCTAACAGATGTTTTGAGCAACCGGGCCCTGGCGTATAAGCGTTGCTGTTCATGGCCGGCATGGGTGGTGGACATTGGGCAGCGGGTGTGGTGGGGGAATACATCATTGTATTGTAATTGAACTCACTTCGTGTTGCCCCGAGCTAATTGCTCGCACTGTCGTCCTTGTTCATATTGCCGCCATTTTTCACATCTGGGTCATTGTCACCTTTCGATTTTATACGCCGTTTCTTCTTCGCCGATTTTTTATCGCCTGGACTGCGTTTAGGTGGCAAGAGTAACACATTATTTAGACACTTTCTATGAAAATAAATCCAAAAAGGTCCAGAAAACTTAGAATATATCCATATTATATCACCGTGTGAAACACGCGCACATTCACGAATCACTCACTACGTCATGTAGCGACAACAATCAGCGACAACGACAACATATACGTCACCTATAATTGCCGTTCCCACTACATGTACCCTAATCCTGGATAAAACAATCAGCGACAACGACAACACGTACGTCACCTAAAAGAGTCGTTCTCTTTGCGCTAATCCTGGATAAAGCAATCACTGACAATGACAATACATGCGTCACGTATAGTTGCCGTTCTTACTGCGTGAATCCTGGATAAAGTAAACAGTGACAACGACAACGTGTACATTACCTAAGACTTAAATGTACAGATTTCGAAAGCTTGCTAGATAAACATTAATCGGACATGGAGTTAAATCCATATACGAGTTGCTTGTGTAATGAATCGGCGAGTTTAATTAATATCATAATAATCAACAACACTTTTAGTTTATAGTCATTGCATACGCTTGTCATAATACATTGTACAATGTACATGCACTGGTCGCTTAACAATGTTTATCTAGCACATTCCGAATTCATTATCGTCTTTACTACACTATCTCCATACAGTGTTAAAAGTTGTTAATGCAATAAATGTGATAAATGTTTTATTTACATTAATTTGGTAACTGAATGACTGTGTTTTGTAATCATATATCATTTGCGATTCATGCAAACGGTGCGTTTTATTTTCCTGCGTACTTACCCAGTGTGAATCCAGCGAATTGTCATGTAGTTGTTACATAAGTGCATGTACATGTACGTAACGAGACCTCACGAGATAGTGTTGAATTAGTGCGGGTTGTAGTGTATACAAATAATTGCCGTGTAAATTGTTTGCGAAAACCACATTATTGCTTAATTATGCATTTACATAGTATAACTAGTACATGTATGAACATAAATAGATCTAATTTATCTGATATTAGAATTGACTAGAATCTTAAGTGCCAACAATTCCTAGAAAATAGTGTCACAGACTAAAAGTAGCTACATGTAATGAATGCGACTTAACAGACTAGACACATTAGCCGATTTCATTAAGATTATTTTAAATGTTAGTATAATTTAATTATGCATTTTATTTAATGAACTGCACTAGCTACATGTCTGTACTCGATACATTGGCTGTATTAATGTAGTAAATACACAACATGAATATCGAATGAGTTTCAATTTGTTATGAGATTTATGTAACTTTAGTCACAGTGCTATGATCCTTTTCCATTATCATTTTCAACCCGAAATACCATAAAACCAAGTTTTACAAACACTATAGACCCACATGAGCCGGCTTGTACCAAGCCGTCTCATCATGATCTGCGGCCTTTGTCAGAAATTTGCAGAATTCTGGCTGTGATAATGTATTCAGTATAATAATTCTGCATACTTTTAATCATCTAATATATGCAGTAGTTAGTTCTGTATGAAATAATGCATTTTCGGAAAAGTGAATGATTACTCCCTCAAAGTATACTTTGCTAGAAAAGTATACTTTGCATTTTTTATTAAATCGGCTACAGGAATGGGCATGCAACTATTAGTGTCAATATTTATACGTGAAATGGCAAATAGACCAACTTATCAACAGTCAGTTTATGCTGAGCAGAATGGATGTATCAAGGGCGATGAAACTCACCCATCCACATCCTCTGCCCCGGTTCCCATTCCCGCCATTTAGACAGAATCCATCTCGTCCGACTATACTACCCATTACACTATATTTATAATACACGTACGTTTACATGTGGAATAGTACTACCAGATACATGTAAATTAGCTCGCTACACACATGTTTACAGCGTGGGTGACCCACACAGCGCAACACTGTGGTATGCAATACATATACTTATTAATTAAGGAATAAAATCATGAGTTGTTGCGTTTACTGTGGTATTAACAACATTTGATTTGATTACAATGCGTGGGGTCGGGGCACTTTAAACAGACCAAATGTTGTTCATACTAGATGTACATCAAACTCAACAGCTCATGGTTTTATTATTACTTTTCTTTCATTTCAGCCGGTAGTTTAATGAAATATTACGGTGAATTACACGACTGGGCAGCAGTAGTTTACCACTCTCGTGCTTACCATATAGAGCAATGAAGTATCTTGTTTGAAATGCAAGAACACTTTATTTAACCAGGTGTGCTGATTATCTTGAAATAATACCGCTAAACAAACTCCCGTAAGCACCCAATCGCTCGTACATTATGTGACGATAATCAGCTCACCTGGTTAAATAAACGGTATATATTTACACTGATGTTCTGATAGTTTCAGAAATCTAGATAACCAAATATGGCGTTAAAATTAAGAATCGTCGTCTTATTTTACGTCATTTTGTTGCAATTCATGGAACAGCGACGTTGACAGTCAATGGCGTGCCTCCTTTTTTGACAACGTCGTGGAGATTAATGACGTCAAACAAACGTTAACCAATCACAACGTCGCGCCACGTCACGTGGGGCTAATGCTATGTACTGAGATATAAATGAGATACGTTAAACCGGCTTCTCCTTTATGAATTTATGCAAAATGTGTAAATATTTTAGCATTTGTGATGATTGAACATGGAATTCATTAAAGACGTATTAAAGGTACATACCCACTCAGTAGGAACAAACTGTTCTTCCTAAATAGGAATTAAATAGGTGTATAATTGTGTTAGTATTCCACCAGTTCTAACTGATAGTGATGCGCGGTGGTATCAGGCTATGTTTATAGTAATTAAATGCGTCACCTGAAAAAATAATATTTTCAAAAGATAATAAAGTATGATCATTGCACATCAAAAAATAAATACAGAGCATAACTAGTAATGTCCGTTAACATTTTAAGGAAACACAGTTATCGCTCCTAATAACAGTGTGAACATTTACGTCTGATATAAAATGTATAATAATGCCAATAAATACGTGGGGTAATGGTGAATTAATGTTTATTTTGCCAGAAAACGTCTCAGATGATGTATCTGATATAAAGAAGATTTTGTGACTACTGAGTGGGCATGTACCTTTAAACACAGCCTCGTTCTTTTTAATATAAGTAAACTAGTTTCATCATATCTCACATGTATGATACTATTATATTAGGTCCAATTTAAAAATTCTAGCAGTTTTTGCATTATATAATAATGTGGAAATTAATTTATATTTCCTCTATATAGCTCATCTTATTACATATATATATAGAGAGAATAGTAGGTTAGTGCCGTGAACGGGAAAATATAGCTGGCGAGGCTTAGGAAACTGGATGGGCGAGGCTTGCCGAACCCATCTTGTTTCAGTGCCGAGCCAGATATTTTTCCCATTCACGGCATTAACCTACTATTCTATTTATCCCGTCAACATTGTCAAACAACATTTAAATCAACTTAATTTAGTTAATTTAGGCTTCAAAAGCGAGATAACTTAGAACCGAATTACATCAAACACTCCTTGGCGCTCAGAACATAGTTCGATAAAGTTAAGTATGGTTGTAAAATCCCTTAATCAACAGACATGACAGTAACTTGATCGAAATTGTTTTAGACTGTAGGAACTTTACTCTGACATCGAAATATTTCCAGAATAATCTTAAAATGTTACAACGATTTTGTTTCCGTTCTTTTCATCGTTCGTGAATCATGGATGGTAGCTTTACGATTTAATCCTATCTAGAATGGCGACGATGCATCCCGAATTAACCATTACAACGTGTACTTCATGCACGTTCAACAGATGAATGTTCTGTTGATACTTTGAATTTTGTCACCGAAAATGTGAAATTACAGCTTCTTTTCATCGAAATACACTCTAAAAAATCACCAGACGGTAGACCCATCCATTTTCATTTGGCCATTTTGGGGAAGATTCTGCAACGATTGCGATCTGTCCAGAATAAAAATCAACAACACAAACACCATTTTGTTCCGTTTATTTCCTTACCTGACTGGATTCACTGGCAGCAGCCATTTTTATTTTAAATAACATAGTTGACTTATTGACGTACTTATAATTATGACGTCAGTCATGTCTGAATGACGCACGGGGTGGGTAAAGAGCAAACGCAATTGGAAATTGAGGGTCGTAATGGAAATTAATTTGGCATCCAGAAAATGGCATGAACGTAATTTTCTATACCGTCGATATCAATTTTATTTGCCAAATTTAACCCTCACACTGTAAACAGTTCCATTCCCATCAGACTATTCAGTCAACTCAAGAAGTATATTGTCAAAAGTAGTCACCAACACGATTGACGCGTATGAATTGTGATGAGGTCGTATTGACAGAATATCAAATAATGTGTCACGGCACCGTGTTTGACGGCACATAGGCACTGCGTTGACAGAATAAATGTCCCTTGCTTCACAGCTGAAAGTCGACCCATTTTTTACAAAATGCTTGTGACGCACTTCCATACGAAGAACGGCCATCAACCGTTCACGGATCTACTGTCTGTTTCACGAAACCTGCCAAACAAAGCTATAAAAACAATGCAAAAACAATAAATATTATATTAAAGCAAACTTTAAGAATGAGCCGTCATCTTATTTAGTGAAATTTGGTCCTATATTGATTTTATGGCGAATTTTTTGTTCCGCATGTTAAATCCCCATAGATCACACATACCATGGAGATTTAAAATGGGGATTTTGTTTCGAATTTCAGAAATACTGGACCGATTTACAAAATGTAACTTTTGTTTTCTAAGCTACCTACAGTGGGGTCAGCGTGTAAGTGCACACACGAACGAACACGACAGGTTGGTTCCAACCTGTCGTGTTCGTTCGTGTGTGCACTTACACGCTGACCCCACTGTAGCCAGGTTTCGGAGTCAAATTCCAAATTTTTGCATTGTTTGACTCCGCCCACAGCTCCTCCATCTCATTTTCCCCCATGTTAAATTCGCATAGACAAATCAATTTTTCGTAATAAAATCCAAATTTGACGAAACTTCATGAAATAAAAAAAAGGCTCATTCTTAAATTTTGATAAAATTTAACATTATCGAAAAATATATTGTTTTTGCATTGTTGATTTTGGGCAGGTTTCGTGAAACAGAAAGTAGGACGATCCCAGCAGTACAGTGTAACTCGTATGTAGCGGTTACTGGAGGCATGTGGCCATGGATTGTGTGACTATAGTCTGTTTCACGAAAGCTGCCCAAATTGTACGGCTATATAGACAATTCAAAAACAATATTATTTTCGATAATATTAAATTAAAGAAAAATTTAAGAATGAGCCTTCTTTTTGTTTCGTGAAATTCGGTCAAATATTGATTTTATTAAGAAAAATGGATTTCTCTATGGGAATTTAACATGGGGAAAAAAGAGGTTGAGGAGTGTGGGAAGAGTCAAAAAACGAAAAAATGTGGAGATTGACTCCGAAACCTGGCTAGATATCTTGGAAATGATCTAAATAAGAAAACAAAAGTTAAATTTTGAAAATCGGTCCAGGATTACTGAAATTCTAAAAACAATTCCCCATGTTAAATCCCCATAGACATCTTCACTCCGTGAAGATGTCTATGGGGATTTAACATGGGGAAATTGTTTTTTCGCAATAAAATCAATATTTGACCAAATTTCACAAATAAAAAGAAGGCTCATTCTTAAATATTTCGTGAAACAGACAGTAGTGTAATTCCTGATCAAATAGCATGCTTATGTAACATGATAGTGATCTATGTTGCTTGTCAACACCTTGTTAGTTTGTTAGTCCTGAGTACATAACTCTAATTGCACTATATTATACATGTACATCATTACATAACGGAGTCGTATTTCCAAATTAGAAACGTTCTTACTTTAATTTATACTTTGTGCAGAATGACCTAAGAATTTTGCTAATGCACACTCTACAGGTTATTGCTACTTATTATATACCTACCCATGAAATACATAGTTATACGAGTAAATAAAAGTCATATGTTCTCATCGAAGAAATAAACATCTTCCGGTGAAAATACGACTACTTCTGTATACAGTCTAAAAAACCGCTAATTTCCATGGAGCGGTATATAATAAATAGAATATTCATATTTTTGCAACGAATATGACATATATGTTCATCTCGTGGAGACATGTGGCCACTCGTGAAATATGAACATTCCACACCACTCGATGAACATATATGTCATATTCGTTGCAAAATATGAATATCGTCTATTTAGTAAACTCTTGCAAATTATTTGCACGGGTTTTGCTGTGAGAGAAAATCCGTAATCAACTCCTTACAAATAATACACCGTGAAGAGAACACCCGTAATTGCGCGCCTGTTTTCTTGGTAACCACGAGCTACCATGCAAAATGTTTAATTTTTATTACAGTTAAAATTATAGTTATTTGAAAATTTGGAAAGGGTCTCAACTAATCTAGAATGTTAATGTGATTGAACACAGTCCAAACATGCACTCAAATATATCTGGTTCATAGAAACAGCTTTGTAATTTGGATTTCAAAAAAAGTTTACATGACGTCACATTTGACGTCACACAACGTAACGTCAAAATGTCCGTCGACGTCCGTGAAAGCAACTCGTTCACTATGTTTACTCGTTGCTTACGCGGAAGCCGACGCACACTCGTGTATTATTTCCAGCTATTCCAAATCTACGATGGACTATCCTCTATATATTAGTGCGCGAAATGTAAACGTGATTCCACAAATGCTTTACCGTGAGACTGTGGTGTAGTGATATAGTGCAACATATTGTCTATAAAGCGGCAAACATGCAGCTAGTTAGAACGATGACTGGAGATTCATTTCTGGAATGGCGAACAATATACATCATGATCATACTTATCAGACTATGTGGGTGCACAGATGATTTGGATCTACACTGGTCGTACATTTATTAAGGCAACTTTCTTTACTTAAGGACACATTTCTAAACCTTTTATGAACACCGGTACTGTTGCTAGAGCTCCGAATGACGAACACCACAAAAGTATACCAGATATGGCTGTAAAATTACATAACAGTATGCACTACATGACAAATATTTGTCACACGTTATGCATGACTGTGTGTATACCGTGCAACATTGAGACGCACATTTCTAAACCATTCAAAGTAAGTAATGAACCACAGCACACACTGCTCCATAGTTTCAGCGCACTTTAAACCGACCAAACGTTTTTCATACTACAATAAAAGCAACAGCCCATATTGTATTCCTTAAATTAATAGGTGGAGGTTAATTTCGTGCTGTATTGTTTTCCTCTTACCAATGTCTGCCACATCCGACAGGGTGGAGTGACAGACATGCCCGGGGAATTAGACAGTCGCAGTATTCTAAGGGCCGGGAATTAGGCAGCCAAGTAACACTGGGGTTGGGTTTTATAATTCACAACTCTTTCATACTGTCGTTTCTATTGACCAAAATAAAAACATGTACATGTAGGCTGGAGTAGACGGAGCCCCGCAGGGGACGTATAATTCGTTTTTTATATTCGTTCCCACCATGCAACAATTCGCTCCCTCGAATTAACAATTCGTTCCCGTGGGAACGAATTGTTACCCGTGGGAACGAATTGTTATTTTGTGAGAACGAATTGTTATATTGAGGGAATGAATTGTTAATTCGTGTGAACGAATTGTTAATTCGAGAGAACGAATTGTTTAATTGAGGAAACGAATTGTTTAATTGAGGGAACGATTTGTCATTTCGTGGGAACGATTTGTCATTTCGTGGGAACGAATTGTTATTTCGAGAGAACGAATTGTTATATCGTGGGAACGAATGGTTAATTCCAGGGAACGAATTCTTAAATTGAGGGAACGATTTGTTATTTCGTGGGAAAGAATTAATAAAAAAACTCCAATTCCCTGCGGGGCTCCGTATGAATACATACAGTAGCGCTTTTCTGCAGGTCAACTATACGTACTATACCAATACTATACGTATACTATACCAATACGATATGTTTTCTATACGATATGCATACAATATAAACGTACGGTATGTTTGTACCATACATAACAACCAATATCGTATATATATACATGTACCATTCAAATCGTACGTTTATACGATTGTTATACCTGTGTATAATTCTGGTACGTTTGTATCGTACAACATACCAGATTTGTGTACGGTATAAATGTACAATGTACCAGAATACCGTAAATGTATACGATATATTAACGGTGTTGCCGTGTACTATTTGTCCTAATATTTTGTCCGCCCATAATATTTGGTCCTCTTTGGAGTCGAGAAAGTATTTAAAATGACAGGTGTTTTCTGTAGAATGAAAAGCCACACTTCGAGTATGGTATATTCGTGCCATATACGTACGGATATATCGTATATACGAACGGATATCGTATGTTTGTATACTATTCGTATAGTACGTTTGTACTATACGATGATACGATACAAACATACCAATATTATATGATCATACGATATGCTCATTAAATATATAAATACTATACGATTGCGATATGTATACGATATTAGTATATACAAATAGGTAAGGAGCAGAAAAGCGCTACCGTAATATAAAGCGGAGGTGCATTACTTATTTTGCAGGGTATAGTTTTAAGTCGAGCGTATCTAATTTCAGTGCATATAAAGCTGACTGAGTTTTCAATGCATATTGTACACACCAGCCACCAGCTCACAAGATATAACACGTTGTTTTACACCAGTATAGACTTATTGCACCGTTACAGCTATTACCAGATTTGTTCTATAGCTACTGTGACAAACGGTGCATATTGAAAACGCGCAGACTGATATACGACTACACTGTTCTGTTCTAGCAATCACCTACCTGTTTGTATTTCAAGTTGAACTGATTTTTCATAATAATAATGTATTGCCGCGGACAGCGCGATCGCGATCTAGTCGGCATTTTGGCATACGTACGTCAGTCCGGGTTAAATGTTTTGATTCGGTATACTGTCAAAGCCTCGGCGGGCGAGACATGCGGGTTTTATAATAACAGTTTATTCATTATCAATAGGTTCACATATTGGGCGCGTATGGTTCTTATGAAAGTGACATTGTGCAAGCACGTGGTTGTGACTGGAGAAATGTGGCTTATGGGTTTTGCGCCCAGTGTAGATCCAGATCACCATGTGCATCCGCACAGTCTGATCAGAGACTCGCCCATCCCGTTTCCTAAGCCTTGCCAGCTATATTTTCCCATTCACGGCACTAACCTACTATTCTCTATTTATCCCGTCAACCCAGTGCGTATGTGCCGTGAAACACGGTGCCGTGAAACATTTTTGATATCCAGTCAATACTATTTTTGCATTTTATTTACAGCCATGTGTAGGTGTTGACGGGATAAATAGAATAGTAGGTTAGTGCCGTGAATGGGAAAATATATGTTTTCCCATTCACGGCACTAACCTACTATTCTTTATATATACCCAGACAGTTTAGACGGTGGGCCACCACTCGGCATTTTCTTCAGGAATTATTGTATGAGCACCGACTAATGCAGGATCGATTCCTTTATTTTTCAAACCTGTACTTGTTCAAATAAAAACAGGGTTAGGGTTCGTTTTTCTGATGATGAAATCCAGCAAGCTGTTAGACACTGGGAAAATGTCGAACATATGATAGCACGTGACAGTTTAACATTATATTCTTGCATTCACGTTTTGATTTCGGGCTATTACTTTATTATAGGACCGAGTTTCGAAAAATAAAAAGATGACTCATCGCTAAATTTTGCTGAAAAGGTGTTTGGTGTAAACAAAATGGAGTATTATGGTGTAGGCATAAATGTTGGGCAGGTTTCCGTGAAATATATAGTAGTTTAGTATACATGTATGGCTTTATGCCGACAGTATCGCACATGTCAGGTTCGAAAACGTATCCAGTGCGCATTACTTACAATCATTATTTTTTGGGTAAGTTTTCACATTTAAAATGCTCCTACATTCACTGGTTTCCTGGGGAGACAATAAATCGAAAAACATCCGGAAACAGCTAATTATCTAGTCTGTAAACAAACGTCTGGCAAACGTATCAACAATACGAGTCTGACCCTGTATAAGGCGGCAATATATCAAGGGCTTATGTGGAATTTCTCAAGCGTATCTACTGACTGGCGCACGTATGCAACCGGCTATCCGTGTTGTCATACCCCACTAACCAACTATGGACCAGTATATAAGGAATGAAAATGCGCAGGCTGATCTGGTTTTACACTGGTCGCAGGCATCAACAATCCCTTTTTCGTTACACATATGATAAAATAATTAACATAATAATCATATTTCATGCATAAGTGCTTAATCTGTTGTTTAATCAGTCATGCATACGTGTTTGATCAGACTGCGCATATGCGCAGGCTGATCTGGTTCTAAACTGGTGGCAGGCATCAACAATCCCGTTTTCCTTACAACTATGATACAATCATTAACATAATAAGCATATGTCATACACACTGTCGGTATTGTGATACGGTGGGTAGTTTCCGTGATACGGTGCAGACTACGGGGCGCCAAGTGGGACATGGCTCATTTTTGTGCCACAAAATTCAATTCTGTGTCACCAAATTCACTTTTGTGCCACAGAATTCAATTCTGTGCCACAAAATTCAATTCTGTGTCACAAAATTCAATTTTGTGCCACAAAATTCAATTCTGTGCCACAGAATTCAATTCTGTGTCACAAAATTCAATTCTGTCAATTCAGCACACGCATGTAAGAAGGACTACCATTGGTCAGAAACTGCACTGGAGAAATGGGTCACGGTCGCCGATCTACACATTCAATGTCGATGATTCATTTCTCATTCTGCCGATGATTCATTTCTCATTCTGCCATTTTGCTTCAACTATCTCCAAACAGTCAAACGTTGACAAACTCATTCGTATTTAAACTCATTTGCGTTATAATTGTACACATAATTCATGTACATGTAGATCTCCCGCGAGTACTGACGTCATGTATTGTGTATCGCAAGGTACATCTGCCCCAGTTAAATCAATAATACACGCTCTGTGGCCTGTGTTCTGACTGCTGTCTGTGTTTATAAACAGAATGTGTGTATTGGGCCATTTGAGGAAACCATTTGTAGTATTTGTGTAGATACCATGGATACTAAGATGGTGTATACTGTAAATAATGCATGTAGACACATAGTTGCGACACGTAACTTCGCAACTAGTAGACACAGATCCAATACCATTTGTTTCACAAGGTTAGATCTACTGTTAGAATACGACGTCATCTAATGTCATTTTCGAGCATAAAACGTTACCTGATAAATAGAATACCAGGCTAGTGTATTTTAATATCAAGTTTATAAGGCTCGGCTCGGAAACGGTAGGAATTCCTCGGCAAGCCTCGGAATTCCTACGCGTTTCCTAGCCTTGCCTGATAAACTTGATATCCAAATACACTAGCCTGGTATTCTCTATATATGGGCATGCTCTCAGGTCTAGCTATGTCCCGGCTACTTTATGTTTGACCCTGTTTACATAATTGAGGGAAAATTCTGAATATTTTTCTTATTTCTCCTTCAAAGTATATATGCTTATATGGTGTGACCACTCATTTGTAATCATAATATAACCAAAATAACTGTCCATAAAGAAGTATAATATTGATATATTGGGTTATATTTTCGCATTGAAATATTTAAACCTGCAAGTGTACTCCACCATCTAGTAAAATGGACTAAGACCGATCTCAACCAATCAACGTAGAGATGACATAGACTATCCTACGCAAACTAATTTTTGTGGACAAAAATGAATTCTGTCCCACAAAACTGAATTTTCTTCACAAAACTCAATTCTGTCTTACAAAATTGAATTTTGTGACACAGAATTGACAGAATTGAATTTTGTGACACAGATGTGACACAGAATTGAATTTTGTGATTTTTAGTGTTACAAAACTCAATTTTGTACACATAATTAACCTGTCCTGCATGGCGCCCCGTAGCAGACAGGGTATATACATGTCGCCAAGTTCAATTAAATATTGTACAGCTTACAGGACATTATCAGCAACGTATGTGGTATGTACAGACGCAGAAATTAATATGATTTCCAACGATCACGATCACAATACGAATTCCAACGTATTTTCTGAATAATTCGCTTGCAAAGATGATACCTTTTGTGCGTGAATTTTGAATCGAGGGAGCGTGATGAAAGTGCCGATTTCTGGCTAACAAACACGTCTGATTGTTCCTTTCCGGTAACGATATCGAGTACATACATTCTAAATGATCCGTGGAAAGTGTCAGCTCTCTACGGTGTGTCGCATATTTCTCTTCAGAGCCAGCCTATTATAATTATAAAACAAGCTCAAATGCCCAATCGTGCAGTGTCTTTCTATACTGCAACGCCCCCTTACGTGCATTATGTGCAGAATCATATTGTATTCATATATAAAATTATACATCAAATAAATCTAGTTTCCCGGTAATTATAGCCGATACGCATATTATTTACAGCTTAGTGGACTGAAGCAGTGTGGGTAATGTGTCTTGCACAATGACACAACGCACGTGGATAGGTGGTGGTATATTGGTCTCATGTTGCTCGCTCTTCCGTCTTACAATCGCAGAGCATTGCATTTGGTAAAAAAAACAAAAACACAATTATAACAACCGTGTGCCATAAGTGAGCCATTTGCAATTTGAATTTTCCCTTTATCTTTAGCGGTTATAAGAACTTCGTTTCGCTGCTTAGCTCTGCTGTAAGGTCAGCTCCAAGATTCATAGCGAAATAAATGGCCGACAGGAAGGTAAAATTTTGAAGTGAAGTGTCATATAGTTACATTTTCGAGGATAGACACGTATGCAAGGACTACATGACCAAGTCATTCAGCGAAACGGAGGATTACAAATCTACATGAACTTATAAAGTGTATATCAGTGTGTTCACATGTAACCATGCTCGATTAAATGTGCCATATTGTTGGACTGTGGAGCTGAGTGCTGACATATGGCGCGAATGAAAACCGAACATTAGAACTGGAGATTCACAGACAGGTCGTGATTTCAAATATGCTTGTCTGGTCTGTGTATAAATTCATCTGTACCTTATGTCAGCTGGCTCTGAAGAGAAATATGCGACACACCGTATCTATTTTGTCGCACCGGTACAAACCGTAGCGTGTTTTCGTGCAACACCGTGCAGAGTTTCCGTAAGAAATTGTATAAAAGGATACGGTGTTGCGCGAAAACACGCCACGGTACAGGGGGTACACACCATAACGAGATAAATAAGAAAATGCCATAAAAACATGTCATATCCTGCGTGTAGAGAGCTGACACTTTCCACAGATCATTTAGAATGTATGTACTCGATATCGCCACCGAAAAGGGACAATAAGACGTGTTTGTTAGCCAGAAATCGGCACTTTCATCACGCTTCCTCGATTTAAAATTCACACATAAAAAAGGTGTCATGTTTGCAAGCGAATTATTCAGAAAATACGTTGTCATTCGTATTGTGATAGTGATCGTTGGAAATCATATTCATTTCTGCGTCTGTACATACCACATACGTTGCTGATAATGTCCTGTAAGCTGTAAAATATTTAATTAAAGTGAAACTCACCTGCTGTCGTCCCGCGACTCCATCTTGGCGACATGTATATACATGTACCCTGTCTGCACCGTATCACGGAAACTACCCCCGTATCATAATGCAAACAGTGATATATTCGTGTTTATTCAGTTGCGGAGTTACCATGCACGTATTCTTCTGACGTTTGACTCTATACAGACCATTGTAAAACGAGCATGCGGTTTCACGTAATCTCAACCCTGCCGCTGCTGCTGCTGATCGGTAAGTAAATAGACTAAGTGTGATTCCTTATATAGTCATTCCGTAGATATATTTATTATTAGCCGATCTATTTATAGATCGGATAATATATTGGCCATCCATCGAATTCTGAAAAAGTGTGTAGCAACCCTTTTCTCCGCTATTCGGTAATCTACGAACGCGAATTTTGCTGTATCATTTCCAAATTGCATCAACCGATAAAGTAAGCATTTTTGGCAATTATCTCCGTTTAAAACTTTAAATATAGCCAAATAACACAATTTTGAATACGTAATGAGCTGAACGCCGAAAGAGATTGATCCCGGAAGTTGTTGTTGTTGAAGTCCATAGTTGGCTCTAATGGCCATATACGCCAACATACGCCGATTATTGGGCTAATTTAAAGCTTTTATTTATTAAACAGAACAAGTTTCAGCCACGTATAATCGCGTAAAATGTGTTTATTCGGCTAATTTATAATCGACCTCTGCTCAAAATCTCCTCCGACTAGCAACTCGGGTTTATCCCATTGGATCCCATTTGATTTGTTTACTTATCATGCAGGGATGGCAGGGATGCATCCAGCACGCGCAATTGCGGCAATCCCCCTTAATTATTGTCAATGCCGCAAATTATTGATTGTCTTGCGCCCGACATCGCGCAAAAAATCACGGATGGGCCCCTTTTTAAATGACCAGTAAGCACATTAAAAAAAAACGTAATTGACTATTTAAACGCGCTGCGTATTTAAATCATTGGAAGGCCTGCAGTTCAATCGAGTTTGTGCGGCCGTTGAACGTAAGCTTCGAGTCGATTTAAACCATTTAAATCGATAAACAATGGATAAACAAGTGACAACGTTATCAACGCCAATCTGGGCATGTGCCTGAATACGCATGACGTCAATTCGACTGGTACATTTTGTTGAGTACGTTAATTAATGGTCACTTTGTTAAGTAAGATTTGTATTCGACTGGACTGGTGAATGGGATATCCCTTTGCTAAAAATATGTTTCTGCATGCCTAACTAGAAGTATACCAGCCTGACATGGCGTTGTTTACATGCTTTGTTTATATAAACATTGGTGTATAAATAAACATGTAATTCCTGTAGGTATTTCCCTGTTTATTATGGCGCGTCGCTATAGTCATGATCGATATATTGCGATTGACAAAACAGTTTGTCATACTGGAGCAGTGGGTAAACTGGCGGCCAACGGTGGCACTTGATTTTAATGTTGCACTGCATGTGTTCGATCCTCACTTTGGCCATTATATATATATATATATTTTTTAAAATATTGTTTTTGTGTTTTCTTTTTAATGCATCTTTATTACATGTAACAACAATTTACATGGTAATTATGAACCACATGCATCCACGATTATTCATTTATTTGTTTATTATCTGAAGTGAGAGGTTTATTTTTCGACATGGTGTTCTCCATAACATATTTGCATTTGTAGTGAGTCGAGGTGGACTTTCACAATAACACACGAATGTGCAGAATGCATTTCACAATGATTAGGTTCAAAGTGAAGTGTTTTATAATGTTGTGTAAAAGTAAATGCACGACTGTTTCGGGATGTGTGCGTTACCTCTGGCGCCAAAATAGTAAAAGCGAGAGAAAAGTGTATGCCTTTGGCAGGATTCGAACTCACGACCGTCCGATCACCAAACAGCAGATATACCCACTAGAGCACTAAACGGTATTAGTATTATTATCAATTCTATCGAATGTTAATGCGTTTGCACTGGTATACAAATACCATGTCTACAACATATGACGTAAACTATTTAAAAGTAGCACGTGTTTACAATAATATTTACAATAATAACGCGCCAGCTCAAAGCGGTACACCTCTAATATCATGACCGTAGCTCCGTGTTATTATTATATTACATTTCCGTAAACTGTGTTGACAATATTGTGGCAATATGTGGACCTGTGCAGATATATGTAGATGAATATAGGACTATTAAAAAAAAATCCGGGCTCCGGTAGCGAGCATTATTTTTCATTTTTTTTTATTTTTTTTTTCTATTTTTTTTCCAAATGTTTATTTTTTTTTCTTTAATTTTTTTTAAAAAATCATCAATTTTGTTTCTACATCAAATTCTATTTCCTATTAATATTGTTTTCGGGGCCCCAATTTTTCTAATAGAATTCAATTTTTTTTCTTGAGAATTTGGTTGGGGAGGAAATCAACACTTCTCTCACTTTTCCCAGAGATTCCGTAACTACTAAAATGTGGACATATATTGAACCCTGATTTGATCGGCTAATAACATCATGCTCTGCATGACTTTTCATATTTTATTTTTTATTTATACGCATATACGTACATCAGAAAAAATTACTATAAAAAATCGGCCTCACCGCAGCCGGGGATCGAACCGTTTAACTTATGTTTTTCTTAGTTAGATCATTTCCGTGCTATTTCACTAGGTTTCGTGTCATTTTTCAGAATAAATTTCACACCTGTCCTGTTAACCACTCTCCTCCATTTTTCCACAATAAAATTTGACGGAATTTAGTCAAATAAAACGATTGAGACAGGTAACATTTTTAATTTGTTGAAACATATATATACTTAAGCTTATTTGGTCAAACATACATTGGCTGTAGTTACGTGGAACAAACAGTAGTGACGTTTCTGTCTCACCGAGTATTTTTAGTTGCGTGCAGTGTTACTACCCGCAACTACGCGTTTTTGTGATACTCTCAGGTGCATTATGCGACGCTGCCGACATAAACTACATGCGAACAACTATTGAGCAGTATTTGTCCAGGCCAAGGCATCATTCCACAAACATGGCGTACAAGTTGGCCGCTAAGGAATTCATATATGCAGAGTTTAGGCGATATGGCTTAGACACAGAATACCACAACTTCGCTGCACCAACGGTGTCACAGGTATTGTTCACCAATAGTGTACATGTACTCCAGTCTGATGAAAATACTGTTTACCTTTAATGATATTTGTGGCGAACGTACTACATGCTTTTGATACAATCGCTTGGCTCGAGTTCTGTAACATTGCCACATTTCCACAACAAATTAATCGAGTGTTCCAGGCATGTCTGAAACTATGGTCTGCGGTAGAGTCGGTTTTCACACATAACGTTTCACAAGTACGAAATAGCTAAAAATATATATGGGCCGCGCTCTGTGAAAACGAGCCTTAATGACAACGTCATGAAAGGCTGAAAATGACGTCGCAAAGTTACGCATAAATTTACCAACATCACGTCGGATTTTGACACTTGGAATTGTTGCGTCATTTTAATAAGTTGTCCTATTTATAGCCTTACGCTTTTGCGGCTCACAACTATTTTAATGTTGGATATGCGTGGCGGATTGTACAGTTGTTTTCATAGTGGTTCAGATAGCTTTTTTTTTCTTCGGTTTCCTTCAAGGAAATACGTAGTAATTTTGTCGATTATTTTTATACAAATGGGCATATTGCATTTATGATTTTTATAATATATTATATGGGCGACTTGTGAACTGACATTTGAAACCAAATAACCATACGAACGGTATTTTTAGATAACACATAACAAAATCAATATTATGTAATCATAATGCTAATATGTCTTTTAAACTTTATTTATATATTTATATAACAATTACAAACAAAGGCGAGAACAATTGTAGTCGGCGTAGATGGAAGCGCCTGCATGTTTCTTAATTTGGGTTGAAACCTGAATACTCAAAGAAAACAAACTAATCCTGTCTGGCGACCACCATCAGATATACATGTACTTACAACTTGAAAATCGAATCATCGATCATTTTGATGAGTAACGCTAACTTTCATGTGAACGTGACAAGCCAATATCGTTTTTCGAAATATGAAAGGCAGATGTCGTTCTATTAAAAACGATTTAATTTGTATGTGCAATACTTTCTGCACTGTTTGTCGCAAATTTAAAACTCACGGGGAAATAAGTCATGGATACATGAATGCAGATTTACCCGAGTGTGTCTACATATTTCGGAAATCGCTTGTCACGTTCAAATGAAAGTTAGCGTTACTCATAAAAAATGCGTAATGTAGTGTAATCTATAAATAAATCCCAAAATCGGAACTGGGTTTGTACAGCGTGTACGGTTCCGTCTTAGACGGCCGAAAATACCCGACCCCGCTCTAATCTTAACGGGACCGTATAGCATAATTAGTAAAGAGCGCACACATGCGCCCCGGGGTCGATCGTAAGTACATGTATATCTTTGCGACGTAATTTTCAGCCCTTCATGACGTAGTCATTAAGGTTGGTTTTCACAGAGCGCGGCCCAATTATATATTATACAAATATGTTTTTAGAAAATATCATGCAATTTGAGCATATATGCAGTACTTTCCGTACTTTGATAACCCGTTCCATTCAAACAGCCGATTTGCACATACATATTCCGGGGCCACAGTACACGTCGAGTGAAGCAGCCGCATCAATTTCAAAATGTCAGTGCGACTGTTGTGAACTGACCTGGTGACGTAATGGCGCGTTATAGTAACGTCATGAAACGCATACATTACGTAGGTGTTTGCCTGGCCCCGATCTGAGCATTGTCTACAGCCATGGTCAAACAGAATGCGCTGTACGTTTGAACACGGCTATGAGCGGTGTTTTTCGTTATAAATTGGCTGACTACACCAACTAAGTTGACATAGAGCCGATACAAAAGTATTTCACCGGGAATAAGACATTTACATATTCACCATATTATGGAACGCCAAATCTAAATAAACCCAGATCATTAATGCAAGCTCTAAATATTTAATGCTAGCTCTAATTAGAGCTAGCATTAAATATTTAAGTTTATGTAGAGTTGGCGTTCCATACAATATGCAAGTACTAGATCGACAATACGCATAGGGACAAGGGATATTAGACGTCACATACATGAATATACCATTCCAATCGACTGTAATCAAGGTGTATGATCACGTGGTACTAACAACAACAACAACAAGTACCGATTCAAAGTACATATTATTTTATAGTGTCCTTATTACGTAACGGATTTTGATGAAATATGGCGCATCAAACGCGGAGTACAAATATAGCGATATGGCCTGTTCCTCTGATTTTATATCAAGTATTACTGGGTGCAAACGAATATCAAGGCGTATGATCACGTGGTACTAACAACAACAACAAGTACTGAAACTTTATTTTATATTGTCCTTATTACGTAACGGATTTTGATGAAATATGGCGCATCACACGCGTCTTGTTAAGCTGAATTTGGTGATCTCTGTATTTTCGCCCAAACTTCTGTCGTTTTTGCGAAGAATCGATTTCCGTGTCTCCGACACTGATATCGATTCTTCGCGAGACACGGAAATCGATTCTTCGCAAAAACGATAAAAGTCTGGACCACCAAATGCAGCTCATTAAGACGCGTTTGCTGCGCCAAATTTCATCAAAATCCGTTGCATATTATCAAATAATACTTACTTTGGAGTGGGCGACGTTGTTGTTGTTGTAACCACGTGATCATGCACCTTGGTAATAGACGAATACCATTAATTGGGTGCAGATCCGGAATAACTTCTCAAAGCTGATAAGGTTTTCAGCATATAATCATAATACAATATAATAATTAGTGAATACAGTCGAACCTCCCCGAACGGCCACCTCTCTACAACAACACCCTCTCTATAACAGCCGCTATTTTATATCCCAAATGGATGATTTCCTCTGTATCTAACCCTTAGACTGCTGAGCACGAAATTGTCATCTGCTGTTGCTTTTGCCTTCTTTCTCAATAAAAACATGTTTTGACAGCATTTTAGAATCATTTCCATTGGAAATGATTCTAAAATGTTGCCAAAGCATCTTTTTGATGATAAGTATCGAAAAAAATAAATAAGCAGCGGACGACAAATTTAATTCAGCATTAACCTCCCTACAACAGCCACCTCTCTACAACAGCCACGTTTGCGTCTTCCCATGGGTGGCTGTTGTACAGAGGTTGCACTGTATTTACATTGTCCATAAATTCATAACGCAAACGCCCATTCAACGTATTACTTTTATATCCCTGTACATTACATCAGCCCCGCGTGACGTCGCACGACGTTGTTATTCATTAACGTTTGTTTGAAGTCATAAAAATACATGACATTCATCGTCGTTGTCACTAGCGTCACGCTATTGACAGGCAACGGCGGATGCACAGGTTGATCTTAATCTACACTGGTCGCAAAACCCATACGACAAATTTCTCCAGTCACATCAACGTATGAGACACGCCATGTGACTTTGTACCTTCGGACATCTGCGTAATTTCATTAAATACGTTTACAAACTTAACAATATTTTTCATAAATAAAGTCAAAGGTTGACAAAATCTTCAGAGTACATGTACATGCGGAATATAATTTTTGTCAACTTTTGCCGCCATTTACGGAAAATATTGTAAATTTTGTAAACGTATTTGATGCAATTACGCAGATATCCGAAGGTATACAATCACACGGTGTGTCTCATATGAGGTTTGTATTATCGTTTACAGCAAACGTTCACGAACGTTATTGGTCTTCTCAAGGGAAAGAAGTTCGGGACGGCGGACGACAATCTTATGGGGATTGGCGCTCATTATGACACTGTCGCAAACTCATCCGGTACGTATGTAAAAGTTATTGTTCACATATTTGATTTTTAAGGGAAAATTGCTGCCGTCGCTAGCGCTCCCTCGCATTTCCCCCCTTAAACATGTTAAATATCAAATATGTAAACAGTAACATATGTCTTATCCCCTTGCCGATAGGTAACCGCGGATGAACGCGACGGCGTAAATTAACGGCAGGGATTCCTCCTTGTAGGAATCACGATTTACATCGTTTGGCCTTCAGATATCTTTTTATCTTTGACTCTTTTCTTACCTGGGAGTTGAATTGAGTTATTGCCCATTATAAAAGTAGTAAGAGTATTGCTGATCCTACTGCTTTTGGGAGGAGGCCAAGTGATTCTGGTGTGGCGAGGACCTGGCATCATATCAGGATTATTCTGATTTTAGGGCTGAATATATTTTTTTTTATTGAAAATATTCTGTTCCGGTTTTGGGATTTTCCCCCCATTTGTACATGTACTTGAACATGTACATGTACATGTACGTGTACAGGTAATACTTGGGATTTAGTACTAAACCCATTGACCCGGTCTTAAATTACCTTAGCTGTTGATTGCCGTTAAACCCCAACACACAAACAAACGTTAGTAACACCTTTCATATTTTCAAGAACTTATGAACCTCTTCACCGATTTTGATTATATTTGGCCACAATGTGTGTCTGTGGATGTTGCTTTGTTTTGTATACGTCCGATACGTTTGTAAGGCAAATGCGTTAAAGGTTTTTTCGTTTATTCAATAATAATGCGAGGGAGCGTTTGTTCCTTAACAATCCAATATGTCAACAATTGCATACTTATAATTAGCCAGGTTGATAATGCAGTCTCCCATCCGAGTATTGCTTTATATTTCCTTTCGAGCAGGTAGTCATTAAATATGGTAATATGTAAGTTATTGGGGTTAAATATTGCAATATGTGCAATAAGTGGAACGCGATACTGGCCAGCGATTGTCTTAGAATGTAAGATGACGTATAACATAAGATACATTCTCCTAAATGTCGTTTATTCCAACCCATTATTTCAAAGCGATTAATCTGATTCTGAATCCTAGTCAATGTGCATGATCACGTCGTTACAACAACAACAACAACAATGGCTGAAAGTGTTGAAACCTCGCCCACTCCAAAGTAACTAGTATTTTATATTTTCTTTAATATGCAACGGATTTTGATGACATATGGCGCAGCAAACGCGTCTTCATGAGCTGCATGTGTTGGTCGGCACAGACTTATGTCGTTGTTGCGAAGAATCGAAAATCGATTCTTCACACAAACGACAGAAGTTTGGGCAAAAGTACAAATGCAGCTTAACATGACGCTTTTGATGCGCCATATTTCATTAAAATCCGTTACATAATGAAGAAAAAAACACTGGAATACGTACTTTGAATCGGAGGGCTTCTGGAAGTTTCAGTACTTGTTGTTGTTGTTGTAACCACGTGATCATACACCTTGCTAGTGCAATCGTTTAATATTCGCATGGTAAGCAGCACAAACTTAGATGAAAGACAAAGATGATATCAACATACGAATACGAAGCAACATACGAAGATACGGTGTCCATTTTTACTTCGAGTTCGATGAATTGAGATGGACATACCTGCTGAATATAAGCATCAGAAAGTCAGGCAATTGATCAAAGCAAAGATAGCGTGCCGACCCCATTTATCACCTTTGCCTCCCCGCTAAAATATGAATGGACTATATAATTATGTTCTAAACGGCGGCCATATGGAAATCCAATATGCAGGTTACGATATCGCGTATTTATCTTTACCAGATACTTGCCTGCATACCACTTTCTAACAGGGTCTGAATTCAAACTGCTGAGGTGTTGGTGTACACACGGTGCAATCACCTTGACTATATGTCACATGTTCCTTACATCGTGGCCAGTTTTACATTCAATATGGGATTTACAACAAGTATTGTTACGTGACTGCCGTTGTTCGACACCGGTCGCGGTCGAATTCAAACGTACGGTGCGTGTTGTTTGAGCATCATGGTTGTAGACAATGTTCATTCCGGGGCCAAGCCAACGCATACGTAATGCATGTGTCTCATGACGTTACTAGAACGCGTCATTACGTCACATCAGTCGACTGAATTGTTTTAATTGATGCGGCTGTATCATGCGACGTGTACTGCGGCGCCGGAATATGTATGTGTAAATCATCTGTTTGAATGTAGCAGATTATCAAAGTACCGAGTTACCGATTACCGAAAGTACGGCATACATGTATATGCTCAAATTACACGAAATTTCTGACAGAAATGTTAAATATCGTTCGATTATGTCAGTTGATAACATGAATATAAGGTTCGACAATGTCCAGCTGTGGGTAAACGGTTGCCGTGGCACTCGGGAACTATTTGAACCCACGTCCTATGGCACTGTGGTTCAAACAGTTCCCTGGTGCCACGGCAACCGTTTACCCACGACTGGACATTGTGGAACCTTATGTTCATGTTATCAGCTGATAGTTGATAGCCGAGTGCCAGAGCTAGCGCAATGACTACATCACATGCTGTGCATACCCGACACCTACATTTTGTACTGTCTTTATAGTCAGTAGTGCGATGTTGAATACAATACTCTCGTCGGATTGGAATTTCAAAATGGCCGCCAAGATTGATTCATTATCTGCTTATTTCATACAAAATGGAAATATGTTCACGAATACAGTTTTATCCCGTCAGCACAGTGCGTATGTGCCGTGAAACACGATGCCGTGAAATATCTTTGATATCCTGTCAATACGACATAACCGCTGCGTATGAATATGCGCAGTTGTCATACTAGTCGATTCTACGATGTTGACGATGCGGCTGGGATTATTTTTTTTGCATTTTAAAGCTACATTGTAAGTGTAGGTGTTGACGGGATAAATACAATATCTGGCGCGGCAGAGCCTCGCCCATCCCGTTTCCTAAGCCGTGCCAGATATGTTTTCCCATTCACGGCACTAACCTACTATTCTCTATTTACATTTTCCAAAGAGTACGTTTACATTTTATGCTGGATGGAAGTTCGAGATAATCCAAGGTGGTCGCCCTCTCTGAACAATTCAGTGGTCCGTCTGAAGTTTATTAACTGCAGATCTCGAAGAAATGTCATTTGATATAGATTTAATGTAAAAATAATATTTGTTTTTGTTATAGTCATAAATCCAAGATGGCATCCAAATGTATAGATATTTGTTCTTGTTACAGGGTCAGATATGTTCGCCTTTGGCTATATGGTAATTAATTCAACATGCGCCCATATTAATGTTTATAACTTTCACTTTACGCCCCGTTTATGTCACGTGTATCGTTACGTATTGTTCTTGTCGTTGTATGTTTCTTTCCCGTACTGTGACGTCATAGCCTGTATGTATGTTGATTGGATGTACATGTAGCCATGCATGCGCAAAATATAATTATCCGCGCAAACGCGCGAATTAGCCTTCAGCAAGTCATTCTTCACCGAGACATCGAAACAAACTAGTCGTAGCAATAGTTCATTATTATAATATATATTTACATACAATATTATACCATATATTCGTTCGGTCATCCAACGTAAACTGTAAATATATATTTAAATATATATACGAACTACACATACCAGAACTGAACCCACAGTGTGGGCTGTTTCTTTATCATACATACACCGGTGACATTCTTATATGATGATATGATAATATAACTGTTACTGTATTTGAAAAATTGTATTTATTTTGAATGTAACAAATGGAGGCCAAAACATGATTTCCGCAAAACCCAGCATTGATTTTATGATTTAGCATTGAAAATACTTTCCAAAAATATAAGCATTAACAAAACCTCCAAAACATCGGATAAAACTATATAACCCTTTGAACCCGAAAGCCCGCTATAGCGGTTTATGCGAACAGTACAGATCCAGACGAGCCGGCTCGTAACGAGCCGTCTCGTCAGGATCTGCACTTTTTGCAAGTAATTTTCACATTTTTAAGAACAAAAAATACCCCCTTTTCATAAATGGACTAGTTTGAAAACCATTTTGTGACAGCTGGATTGGTTGCAAAATGAACATATCAAAATCCATTCCGGTTACTTAGGGGTGAAAGGGTTAAATCATAACCGATTTCACTGTCAAATATCGCTGACGGCATGCGTTTCTCTCTTTTTTAATGTTCTTTCTTGTTTACCATACAATGAAGCTACCCACATGTTGGCAAATATTATAGAAATAAAGTGTGATTACCAGCTCGAAAAAAATGTGTAGACACGTAATTGACAGTGATTACGAAATATTTACACTGTCCGTGCATTCATAATAGAAACGCCGATTCAACATATTGCGTATATACCAGTACATTGCATTAGCCCCACGTGACGTCGTGTGACGTTGTTGATTCGTTAAAGCATGTTTGACGTCATCAAAATACATGACGTTCATCGTCGTTGTCATTTAACGTCACGCTATTGACCGGCGACGTCGCAGTTCCATGAATTGCAACAAAATGATTCCTAACTTTAACGCCGTATTTAGTCATTTACATTTTTCAGAACATGCAGTGTAAATATAAGTAATAAAACCATGGGCTATTGCGTTTAGTGTAGTACGAAATCAGTTGAACTCCACGCACTTTAAACAGAGAAATTGTTTTTCATACTACAATAAACACAACAGCCCATGGTTTTATTCATTAAAAAATTGTGAAAATATTCGGACACCATTTGATTTAAGGTATTTTCCAAAAGAAATTGTATCAAAATACATTGCTATTGTAATAAACCAGTACAACCATACTGATCCTAAGTATTGGGACACTCTTTATATAGGGTTATTACGGTATTGTGTTTTTACTCAGGTGTTGATGACAATGGTTCTGGGGTGGCTGCCATGCTGGAGGTCGCTAGGCAACTCACGACGGAGGGAATGGAGAGGAACAACACAATTATGTTTGCGTCATTTGACCTCGAGGAAGCGGGTAAATCACAATGGGGTCAACTCTTACATAACCAGAGCTGCAGATAAGTTTTGTATCTAAAGAGTATTATATCCCCATATTTAAAATCAAATGCGTATTTTACTTTTACAAATGTATTATTGATTTTCTTCCTTAATAAATAGGGAACAAATGATAAAAGATAAAACAACTTAAACAATCCACTTATTTCAACTGCAAAAAGCAAACACTCTTTCTTTTTGCAGCTCAACGAGGTAAATTTTCAACTTTATTACAGTATTTGCACTACTCAATTTGAAAGTCAATGTGTATTCTCACATTGCTGTGAGTACTTTGTGTTAAGTAACGTTGTTGTGATCACCATCTGAATTGCACCTTCTGTGGAACTTCTCTAAGACGAACAAAGGAGTAGTTAGTTCTGCAATCATACTTTTATTAACACGCAATCATCATATAGTTGATTTATTCGAAATAAACCTAATTCTCAGAGTCTCGGGTTAGTACCCGTGCCCAGACTATCACACGGCGTCCCAAGTCGACCCGGCGTGGGTTCAACATTACAACCAACCCAACCTGGGTGTATACCGCTCAGCTAGCAATTTGTACACTGATTAGCCATCCCCAACAGTCGGCCTTATATATCCTACGGATGATATTTAATTATATTACCAGATTGAACTGGTCCCCGTTGAATTGTGCTTGTCAAAATATTCAAGGTGCATGATCACGTGGTTACAACAACAACAACAACGTCGCCCACTCCAAAGTAAGTATTATTTGATATGTTCCTTAATATGCAACGGATTTTTATGAAATATGGCGCAGCAAACGCGTCTTCATGAGATGCATTTGGTGGTCCAGGGAGTTTGGCACAGGCTTATGTCGTTTTTGCAAAGAATCGATTTCTAGGAGACATGGATATTGATTCTTCGCAAAAACGACAGAAGTTTGGGCGAAAATACAGAGACCACCAAATTCTGCTTAACAAGACGCGTTTGATGCGCCATATTTCATAAAAATCCGTTACGTAATAAGGACCATATAAAAGAAAGTTTCAGTACTTGTTGTTGTTGTTAGTACCACGTGACCATACACCTTGATATTCGTTTGCACCCAGTAATACTTTATATAAAATCAGAGAAACAGGCCATGTCGTTATATTTGTACTCCCACTTTTGATAATCAATGCGTATTCTGTTAAAATAAGTGCGTAAAATACGCCAATACGCACCTTATCTGTAGCCCATTTCATCAACATTGCAAAGTATACTTTAGTAGCAAAGTATACTTTGAGGGAGAAATTTTCAATTTTTTTAAAAATTTATTAATTTTTATTATACTGAATTTATTACATTATCACAGCCATTTAATGGCTGTGATAATGTAATAAATTCAGTATAATAATTCTGCATACTTTTAATCATGAAATATATGCATTTGTTAGTTCTATGTGAAATAATGCATTTCTGGAAAAATAAATGATTACTCCCTCAAAGTATACTTTGCTAGTAAAGTATACTTTGCAATGTTGATGAAATAGGCTACTGGATCTTGCATGATGTTGATATGAATGTACGTGTACTATGTATAGGATATTACATGAAGATGATAACGAGACTATGCTGAGTTCAGTCAACAAGTTTGCTTCTGTCATAAGAAACGAGACTACGCCGAGTTTCTTATGAATTCAGTCAACAAAGTTTGCCCTCTGAACCTGCCTATGGTAGAGTAGGAAACTGGCATCGAATGGTCATAGCAGTTTCTGTAATGGGCTCCAGAAATCTGGTCTAAATCGTGTAGTTCAGGCATTATTGCTTGTAAAAAGAGCAAATGTAGCATGAATTGTTATGAAATGTAACAATTACAGCGGTTTCGACTAGTGTTGATCCGGATCTTCCTACATATCTACGCAATCTGATCCGGGTCTGCATTATTTGCCAGATTCATATTTTCACACTTATCAATGTTATTGTAATCAGTGTAGACTCAGATCAGACTGCACAGTTGTGAAGTCTGATATAGGTCTACTATGTTTGCAAACCTCATCTTTTGTGCTATTGAGTATTACTAAGAAATAAACGCTGAAAAACTAGCACATGCGTGTTCATCTATGTGTAAGCAGATTATGACACATAATTGCTAGAATAGTACGTATGAACAGAAAATTTACCTGTTGTCAGTGAATTGTTTTCTCAACCTCGGCTCACATGGGGGCAGCCATCTTTGTTTATTTCATAAGTTCGGTCTTACATATTTAAGTTATAACTTAAGACTGCTAGCTACCTGTCTTGGTTTTCCATCGTAAATTTCGATTGTCGTTCTTGCTAAGATCTTTTGTGAAACGGAATAAGCATGTACTCCGGACTTACGTTACAACGTATGCCAAAAGTACGTGCTCAGTTCGTTAGTGAAACGGGCCCCATGTCTATATAAATGGATTTTCAAAGGGAAATAACTAGCTACGATCCCCCATTGCTTCCTAAATGGGATGGGATACATGTGTTTATATGTATACCATATCATTATGTGAACATTGTCCCGTTACTGTATCCTATACGGGACACGGAGTGGCCAACTCAGACATCTTTGTGTGGTTGTATCTGTACCTTCATTACTGCTAAATACACTTTGATTGAAGTGCAGTATTGAGAAATCATTGTTACAATCTAGAGAATTTAGTATTGGAATCAAAATAAATCAGGATTTGTGAAATAATATGTCTGTGTTCGTAAGGTAAATCAGTTACTTAGTATGAGTTACTGACTGTCTGTTTTTTTTGTTCAATAATATTTAATTTAATCAATACACTTTTATAAGCAATATTAACGTACCAGTTCTACTATAATTATATGAACGTTTCTATATGCACACGAAATACAATATATTCGTTGAACTACTGGAATGTATTATTAGCCCTGCATAATCATGATAATGTGACGTCTATATCATCGGTTATATATGAATATGACTGAATCGACTAACTTATCACGGTATGTCGATAGCAGAAATATACCACCACGTGTTACACAGTAGACTCGGTTATATGTTACAGGCTTAATCGGAAGTAGAACGTTCATCAACGAGTGGCTGAACCCTTGGCTTTTTCGCAGCTACGGCACCGCGGGCCAGTTACTGCCTGTATACGGGATTATCGTCCTTGATACTGTGATGGGTTATAACACGGGCCAAGATTCTCAGAAAATCCCAGGGCATCTGGAAGATGTATGTCTAATAAGCGATCGTAGCTAGTTATTTCCCTTTGCAAATATGTTTCCAATGCATGCTCAGCATCGTTTAAAACAAAAGATAACTGCAGAAAAAGTGTAATAGTTCGGTGTGTTCGCAGAAATTTATTACAAATACCAGGAAATAAAATTCAAAGGCTTATTGGTTGTGCGCCCAGTGTAGCTTCAGATCAGCCTGTGTACCCAGGAATTGTTATATCGTGGGAACGAATTGTTAATTCGAGGGAACGAATTGTTAAATTGAGGGAACGAATTAATAAAAGAAAATCCATGTCCCCTGCGGGGAGCCCCGCTGGGGACATGGATTTGTATATATTAATATGGTCTACTGTTACAATGTGAAATACAATTATACACATAATATGGTCTACTGTTACAATGTGAAAGACCAGTATACACATACTATTATGTACTGTAACAATGTGAAAAACCATTATACACAGAGTATGGTCTACTGTTACCATGTGAAAGACCATTATCATGATTATACATAGAATATGGTCTATTGTAACAATGTGAAAGACCATTATACACAGAGTATGGTCTACTGTTACCATGTGAAAGACCATCATACACATACTATGGTCTACTGTTACAATGTGAAAAACCACTATAAATAGATTATGGTCTACTGTTACAATGTGAAAAACCACTATACATAGAATATGGTCTGTTGTTACAATTGTGAAAGACGAATATAAATAGAATATGGTCGACTGTTACAATGTGACAACCACTATGCATATAATATGGTCTGTTGTTACAATTGTGAAAGACCATTATACACAGAATATGGTCTGTTGTTACAATTATGAAAGACGACTATACATAGAATATGGTCTACTGTTACAGTGTGAAAAACCACTATACATATAATATGGTATGTTGTTACAATTGTGAAAGACTATTATACATAGAATATGGTCCGTTGTTACAATTGTGAAATATCATTATACATAGAATATGGTCCGTTGTTGCAATTGTGAAAGACCATTATACATAGAATATGGTCTGTTGTTACAATTGTGAAAGATCATTATACATAGAATATCGTCCGTTGTTACAATTGTGAAAGACCTTTATACATAGAATATGGTCTGTTGTTACAATGTGAAAGACCATTATACATAGAATATGGTCTGTTGTTACAATGTGAAAGACCATTATACACAGAATATGGTCTGTTGTTACAATGTGAAAGACCATTATACATAGAATATGGTCTGTTGTTACAATGTGAAATACCATTATACACAGAATATGGTCTGTTGTTACAATTGTGAAAGATCATTATACATAGAATATCGTCCGTTGTTACAATTGTGAAAGACCATTATACATAGAATATGGTCTGTTGTTACAATGTGAAAGACCATTATACACTAATATGGTCTGTTGTTACAATGTGAAAGACCATTTATACTAGAATATGGTCTGTTGTTACAATGTGAAATACCATTAAACACAGAATATGGTCTGTTGTTACAATGTGAAAGACCATTATACATAGAATATGGTCTGTTGTTACAATGTGACAGACCATTATACACAGACTATGGTCTGTTGTTACCATGTGAAAGACCACTATACATAGAATATGGTCTGTTGTTACAATTGTGAAAGACAATTATACATAGAATATCGTCCTTTGTTACTATTGTGAAAGACCATTATACATAGAATATGGTCTGTTGTTACAATGTGAAAGACCATTATACACAGAATATGGTCTGTTGTTACAATTGTGAAAGATCATTATACACATAATACGGGCGACGAAGTAGCCTGCTTTATGTTACGCGTATATGAAAACTTACCATTCAGTGAAAGTAGGTTGAACATATGATTGAAAGTGTAAAATTTGTTTTACCGTAAACCAATCTGGGGCTGGGTGTTTTACGACAGGTGGTATTTTACTAATACGGGCGACTAATACGTGCCAAATGCTTCTAAAACAAAATGTATATAAGGTTGGCAAGTATACTGAATATAGCTTACGAAGTTACTGCACTTCAAAATAGTTGTGTTGTCGTTGTACCTAGACTCGCTTACGAGAGTCCCCAATGATACACGAATCACTCGGAAACTCTCGCACCATTTCGTAAATCGAAAATAAATAATCCTTTGACCCCATTATTTGTTTGACCATTAAACGCGAAAATATGACGAACTGGACTGTATGTACACGAACAAACATCTTCAAATTATCTCGAGAGACGACTGAAAATATGCGTTTTAAATGATCTGAGTACAAATGCCTTAAATGCGCATTGGAATATTTTATGGAAAAAAAAGAAAAACAATGTGCAACGAAATGGAGTTTCATTATGCAGTATTTATTTTAACACACCTTTCTCTCTCCCTCACCCATGTCTCTGTCTGTATATGTATGTCTGTCTCTCTCTCTATCTCTGTCTCTATCTCTCCCACATCCATGTCAGTATATGTCTGTGTGTGTGTCTCTCTATCTATTTCTCTCTCTCTATCCCTCTCTCTCTCTCTCTCTCTCTCTCTCTCTCTCTGTCTCTCTCTCTCTCTCTCTCTCTGTATTTCTGTCTCTCTCCCGCATGCATGTATGTCTCTGTCTGCATGTGTGTGTGTCTCTCCCTCTCTCTCTCTCTCTCTCTCTCTATCTCTCTCTCTCTCTCTCTCCTCTCTCTCTCTCTCTCTCTCTCTCTCTCACTCTGTATTCTACCTTCTCTCTGTCTGTCTGACTCTCTCTGTATGTCTCTCTCCCTATCTGTCCCTCTCTCTCTCTCTTTCTGTCATTGTCTCTCTCTATCTTTATATCTGTCTGTCTGTCTGTATGTCTCTCTCTCTCGCTCTCTGTCTTTCTATGTCTCTCTGTGTGTCTGTTTCTCTATCATTACCTAGAAACCACAATATATCTCTCCCCCGCACCCCCACCCACCTTATCTCAACATCATTAGATAGAAACCATAATATGTCTCTCTCTATCTTTCAACATCATTAGATAGAAGCACACTATATATCTCTCCACATCATTAGATAGAAACCGCACATGTTGTGATTTTGTTTACAAGATAAAGTCAAGCGATCTATGATATACTGTGGACATGACTAACAGACACAAGTATGCGTTGCAACAGCTGTTTTATTGCGCCTGTTCGGTTGTGTCACGGCCTGTGCTGTATTCACAGTCCATGACACAAGTACCTCTTACCAACAGCTGAAGTGAAGCTGTATGTAAAAAGGACAAAACTAATACGAAACATAGTAAAAATGTGCTCAAAGACCACCAGGGATCGAGCAAATAATAGCATCACTGGAAGGACACATCTGGAGAATTTCTATAGCCGCCACGCTGTACATAACTTCGCTGATGTGAGTTTAAAAAGACAAGACATAGTCAAGCGATCCGGGATAATTGGGGAACACGACTACCAGAACAAAGTATGCATTACAAGTGTGCGTCTAGTGCACCTGTTGCTGTAGTCCAGGATACAAACAAATCTGACACAGCACTGGGTTAATCAAAAGTAAATGTAAAACTTAATGTCACGGTACGTAACTCACTGTGGGGAGGAAGTGTGTATTCGTGCCCGGCTAGCTCAGTCGGTTAGAGCGATGGTACGGTAATCCAGAGGTCCCCGGTTCGAGCCTCCGGTCGGATATGCATCTTTCTCACCCTGTGACATCTGGCGCCCAACGAGGGACCGTGACTGATATATATACTACCCAAAATGTACCAAATATATGGAATTCAGAGACGAATTAAATATAGAATTCGAGGACGAATTCCAATTTGGCGGGGAAGTATGTCACGGTACGTAACTCACTGTGGGGAGGAAATGTGTATTCGTGCCCGGCTAGCTCAGTCGGTTAGAGCGATGGTACGGTAAACCAGAGGTCCCGGGTTCGAGCCCCGGGCCGGAGCACATTTTTCTCACCCTGTGACATTTGGCGCCCAACGTGGGGCGAAAGAGTTATGTCGATGGACAGGAGTGCCTTCAGATGGTGATTCCGCCCTCACTCCGAGAGTTAGTGTTCAAGTCCTACCAAGATGACTTAGGACACCAGGGCCGAGACAGAACTATATCTGTTATGAGGCACCGTGTGTATTGGCCAGGCATGGCCAAAGACGTTCAAGACTACGTCAAGTACTGTGGACGATGCATACGACGTAAAAGAGCCCCAACAAAAGCACGCAGAGCTTGTTAGCATTTCATCATCCGTTCCCATGGAGTTGGTCTGCATCGACTACTTATCCCTGGAAGTATCGAAAGGAGGGTTTGAGAACATTCTAGTGATCACAGACCACTTCAGTCGATACGCCCAGGCGATCCCCACGCGCAATCAGACAGCTAAGACCACAGCTCGAGTGTTGTTCGACAATTTCTTCGTGCACTACGGTTTCCCAAAGGTTCTTCACAGCGATAAAGGTGCAAACTTTGAATCTAAAATCATAAAGAACCTTTGTGAAATCACAGGGATGAAGAAATCAAGAACAACACCATACCATCCCATGGGCAACGGAATGGTGGAGCGTTTTAACAGGACTCTGTTGAATATGTTGGGGACTCTCAGTGAAGACAAGAAAGCCAACTGGAAAGCCCACGTGCCCACCCTGACGCATGCATACAATGCGGCGGCACACGACAGCACCGGATACTCGCCGTTTTATTTAATGTTTGGGCGTCATCCACGATTATCCGTAGATGCTTTCCTGGGACTCCCTTCAGCAGAAAGGAACGCGACGAGTTCACGCTCGGACTACGCAGTCGAAGCTGAGGTCGCGACTCTGTGCGGCATACGAAACTGCGAAAAGGGAGGCCTGGAAAAGCGCCGCACGCCACAAGACGTACTATGACAAGCGTGTACGCCATGTCGCTCTAGAGCCAGGTGATCGTGTGCTGGTGCGTAAGGTCGGCATCAAGGGAAAACATAAGCTGGCTGATATATGGAGTCCGACGCATACATCATCAAGCAACAACCGATGGCTGACATACCATGTACGAGGTCCATCCTGAAGCTGGAAGCAGTGTAAGACCAGGATGCTTCACAGAAACATGCTACTACCATTGGCATCATTGTGTAGCCCCGATGAGCACGTTAAGAGACGCGCAGAGGTAGACGTTCTACCGAGATCCGAAAGTTCGTGTGACTCATCCGATGAGTCTGGCCTTGGTAACAATAACCCCGAACCTCAGAGCGCCAGATACACATTTCCGATGCGACGGCAATCGGAAGACGGACGAGGATCACCCGCGTCGAGTGTCGCACCGTCTCCTGAACGTGTTAAGCCCAGACGGGGCACTAGACAGCGGAGACCGCCGCAACGGTACCAACAGGCAGCAACGGCCGGACAATACTGTTTCTCGGTGCCGGTGACTGAAGTCGTACACCTGTGATATGTTGACAGGTTAAGTTCGGCCTCGTGTAGGATACTAACGTATCATGACTTATATAGGAAACCCATATTCATTTCCTCTTTCATTTTCATATTTTAGCAGTCTCATTTTAACGTCATCATTATCATCTTTTTCATCTCTGTGTGGTATGTGTGATGTGAGTGATTGGTATTATTTCTTATGTATTTTTGTATTCCTTTTGTCTTTTGATTGTGCTCTGGTATATATACATTTTATTTTGCGGATGTCGAGGACGACATTTTCTCAAAGGGGGAAATATGTCATAGGTTGCAATTGCTGTTGTATTGTATCAGATTGTATTACATTGTATTGTACTGTATTATTCAGTAGTCTATTATATTGTATTGTATTGTATCGTAGGTTGGTAATATGTGGTCGTGTAGTTGCCTAGATATGTGGTCAATAGGTTGAGCTGCCCTCAGGTCACGTGGGGTGATAATTCCACAATGCATGCCTTTCCCCGCGCTTCATTGCACTCGCCGTTTCTACTTCGTAGAGTCGACACATCACTATTGTACATGTCTTGATATATATTTTATATATATATTACAGGTGGGTTTGATTGTGTAACATATTGTAATGAAATATACTTTACATTCTACATGTACGGTATTGTTTATGCAACTGCAAGACGACTCAGTATTGTATTGTTTATTTGATATCGCGTTACCGTGAACCGACTTCTATGTTGTGTATGTCATTTGTGTAAGCATGGCTACACCTGTGAATATACACAGGTGTATTCATGATTACATAAGATTGCACTCGCCGTTTCTACTTCGTAGAGTCGACACATCGCTATTGTACATGTCTTGATATATATTTTATATATATATTACAGAATACAGTCATAATCATCATCATCGCCTGTGTTGTGGTCCATTAGAACCCGTGATAAACAATAGGGTATAGTGGGGTATACGTTGTCAACCCTACAAGCCTTGCCTAGCAGGCAACCCTGTTACATTTTGGTGGCCAGTACGGATTGGACCAGATTCTATTTCGGGCGACGAACGGTGTCATAATTGGATATTATGTAGTGACCGCTGATACGACAACCTGTACGACCTTTGTGACGTCACCTGGATTTATCCCAGTATATTATTGGAGAGCCAATCGGATTTGGGGATTCCCGTATCCGGCACGGAACAAGTGTTTGTAAACAAACAAGTGAAAGATTCAGATGTAAACAATATGGGCCCAAAACTTCCACAGACGATCTTCGCTGGATAATCGCGTTTCGGCTGGTGGATATGCTTGCATCGTGAATACAGACCTGACTGGAACTGTCTGATCATAGTGGATGATCACGACCCTGAACTTTATACAAGTTCAGTTACAATAATAATGTTTGTGTTGTGTTTAGTGAATATGTGTGTGTATTGGATTTTAGGATTATCATTTGGTGAGTCATTGATGTTTTGCAGATTCATGTTATTCGCATTTCCATGAACAATTAATGCAATATGATCCCATATATTTGGTACATTTTGGGTAGTATATATATCAGTCACGGTCCCTCGTTGGGCGCCAGATGTCACAGGGTGAGAAAAATGTGCTCCGGCACAATTCATACCAAAAATGGGCAAAATGTGTATAACTCATGAAATGATCGTAAATGTACTAATACAGTTTCTATAATTCTTTGCTTTTGCCAGTATACTGGTATACCTTTAATACTGAGGCTTATCACCAGTGGATCATATTTTTATTCATAAGTACATGTACATACAATCAAATACAATCAAATACAATCGATGTTCCCGGTATTTAGCCGGTACCCATTTACAGCTGGGTGGACTGAAGCAGTGTGGATAAAATGTCTTGCTCAAGGACACAACCCCCGCCTCCCGTGAGGCTCGAACCCACGACCGTAAGATCAGCAGTCCGACGCCTCAAACCGCTCGACCACGCGCTCCACTATGCCTAGGCTATTAATGTACTATGTATGAAAAGGAAATATCTAAATTGTATCACTGGTTCAAATAAGAGAAGTGCGACAATGACACCATTTAATTATAATAGAGAAGTTATAACACCGTGGTAGTTGCGGGAGGTAGCTCTGCAATACTACAATATACTACGGAACCGTTTATAGCATACTAACATCATGGTAAAGCTATCAATTGGTAAATTTAGTTTCATATACTAACGTCGCCCGTCATAGCTAGTGCCTGTTTCATATTATGGTATACTGTTACAATTGTGAAAGACCATTATATACATAATATAGTCTACTGGTACAATGTGAAAGACCACTATACACATAATATGGTCTACTGTTACAATATGAAAGACCAGTATACACAGAATATGGTCTTGTTACCATTATGCACACTATATGGTCTACTGTTACAACGTGAAAGACACTATACACAGAGTAGTGTAATTTTATCTTGTGAAAGACCATTATACACATAATATGCTCTACTGTAACAATGTCAAATACCATTATACACAGAGTATGGTCTACTGTAACAATGTAAAAGACCATTATACATATAATATGGTCTATTATACACATAATATGGACACACAATATGGTTTACTGTTACCATGTGAAAGACCATTATACACATAATATGGTCTATAGTAACAATGTGAAAGACCATTATACACAGAATATGGTCTACTGTTACAACGGGAAAGACATACACAGAAAAGTGTCTACTGTTACCATGTGAAAAGGCCGTTATTCACAGAATATGATCTACGGTTGTAATGTGAAAAACCATTATACACAGAATATCATTATACACATAATATTGTGTATGGTCTACTGTTACCATGTGAAATACCATTATACATAGAATATGGTCTATTGTAACAATGTGAAAGACCATTATACACAGAGTATGGTCTAATGTAACCATGTGAAATAACAGTATACACATAATCTGGTCTACTGTTACAATGTGAACGACCATTATATACATAATATGGTCTACTGTATCAATGTGAAA
This sequence comes from Conchocele bisecta, assembly GCA_029237695.1. Classification (NCBI taxonomy): domain Eukaryota; kingdom Metazoa; phylum Mollusca; class Bivalvia; order Lucinida; family Thyasiridae; genus Conchocele; species Conchocele bisecta. The sequence goes on along the minus strand of CM055281.1, from coordinate 21,892,336 downwards.
TACAATTATACACAGAGTATGGTCTACTGTTACCATATGAAAGACCATTATGCACATAATATGGTCTACTGTTACAATGTGAAAGACCATTATACACAAAATATGGTTTACTATTTACTGTAGACCATATTTTGCGCATAATGGGCTTTATAACTGTAATTTCTAGTTTCGAATGATTTTCCCGGAAGCGATGCAGGATATCGAGGCGGATAACTTCACGGGTGATTTCCTGACGTTGATATACAGGCAGCCGGACAATACCAGGGACAAGTACCTTGCACATGCATTCCAGGACGCCTGGTTAGGTACAAATGCGCTTAATCCGTACAATGCGGGAAACGTAAATTGTCGTCTGATGTTGTTTTCCAAATAGCCGGGAACAAAACTAGGCCGTATTGATGAACTTCTAACATTGTGACGACATTTCTGACAATTTGTCACAACTTTTACTTCATGCTGGCATCATGTTTAAGAGTGTGTGTTTTTATCCACCCGGTGCATGTGCTTATAACGTTTACTGCACTAGTTTTTGCACGTGAAAGTGTATTATACGTCACGTGATCTAATTGTCTATTTTACATTTTAAGTAACTGAACAATGCAACTAATATACGTAATTCCATGTGTCACGCCAGCCCATATATAACGTTAGTTATTAAACTATATGTGATGAAATGAAATAACAGGATACTATAAAAGGGACAAGACTGTCGTCCATGAGTATATTGGCTGTGCTTGGAGAAATGGGGCATATAGGTTATGCGATCCGTGTAGATCGGGATAAAATAGTTACACTCCTGTAGCTTCCTGATAACGATCTGTATTCCTTGATAGAAGTAGGGCAGGTGCTTCATTGATGAGATTACCAACCGTTTACATCCTGATCAGACTGTGCGGATGCACCGGCTGGTCAGGATCTACACTGGTTGCATAACCCATAAGCATTGTCTCCAATCACAGCCACAGTCATTTGGAGTGTTTCGGCTTTCATCGGTATAACTCTATATACGTATGTTCATATAGAGCTATACCGATGAAAGCCTAAACACACAGAATGCCTGTGATCACAGCCACATACATTTGCAGGGGCGAAAAGATCGGCGTACGAACTCGCAGCATTACCCACTACCGTCAGGTGACATGGAGGTTCTTCAATCTCACTTCCAGCACTTCCTGAGGAGTGATCATACGATATTCTGGATAGGCAACATTCCGGGAATATTTCTCACCGATACCGGTATGCATCCATTCGTCTGTTCGTCCGTCCGTGCACACGTTTGTTGTCAGGTGTGGTCTAAGACAAATGAAATCAATGGAACTTATTCCATAACCGCTTGTCTTAGGTGGTAATTTCTGTGCTTGAAAACCATGAATGCGCCAACAAAGGGGTGTCACGTAGTCAGGTGTGGTCTAAGACAAATGATAGTAAATGAGGTACATCCATCCATCCATCCGTCCGTTCAACATAATATATTTATCTCCGGAACATACACCAATTTGTTTCTCACTAAATGCTGAAGGGTCATTATTTTCCATAAAATGACCAACTCGATATTTTTTTTCAGAAATAATAATCTTGATTTGGCCATCATATTACGAGAGAATGTCACTGGTATGCAAGGTGTATGATCACGTGGTACTAACAACAACAACACGTACCGATTCAACGTACGTATTCTTTTATAGTGTCCTTATTACGTAACGGATTTTTATGTAATATGGCGCATCAAACGCGTCTTGTTAAGCTGCATTTTGGTGGTCTCTTTATTGTCGCCCAAACTTCTGTCGTTTCTTGCGAGGAATCGATTTCCGTGTCTCCGACACGGAAATCGATACTTCGCAAAAACGACATAAGTCTTTGCCAAACTCCCAAAATCCGTTGCATATTAAGGAAAATATCAAATAATACTTACTTTGGAGTGGGCGACGTTGTTGTTGTTGTAACCACGTGATCATGCACCTTGGTATGTAATGTTTCCCTCAGGCTGGTATTATTTAATGCGACCAATACATACCGTGTTCAGACAGACAGGTCTCAAAACAGGAAATAATGAATTCAACAAGTTTACAAGTTTTATTGAAATTAGGAAGAATCGATTTCCGTGTCTCCGACAAGGAAATCAATTCTTCTCAAAAACGACATTATGTCTGTGCCAAACTCCATGGACCATCAAATGCAGATCTTGAAGACGTGTTTGCTGCGCCAAATTTCACTTTGGATTGGGCGACGCTGTTGTTGTTAACCACGTGATCATGCACCTTGTAAATGTCAGAGTGATTCAATGTGTTACTCTTTCCATGACAGTAATTGGGGCCGTTTCACCAAACGTCGTATGACTAAAATGTTCCTAAGTGGAAATTTAGGATCGTCTGGAAATTTAAATTGATGGATTTACATTTCTGGAGCATAGGCTGAATATGCAGCACATGGTCAATAAATGTAAATCCAATAATTGTTTACAGGATAACGTTGTTAAGGACCCGTGGGGCCCCTGATCAGCCAATGATTCATGCATAATTGCTTCGTAAATGTGCAGGGATATAGGCATAATATACATATGTGATGTGAACATTTTATTCTTACTATATCTCACACCGTGCATGCAGTTGCCATGTCGGCCATCTTAGTGTGTACAAGCCATCAGCCAGTTTGACCTCTTATTGCGTTTGACACGTACCACTAATAATATGACAAACACATGAATACAATTTGGTGCAACATGATGTGGAGACATCTGAGTACAGCAAGCTATGCCTCGTTTGCATAAAATTTATATACAAAGTCTGGTATCTGAAGGGTTTGTTGACCCTTTGTTAAAATGTTTGAGAATGTTTGAGACATTGTCCTCCTATATATCTGGGACGTATTGCACTAAATATTATTATATTTGCTGCCATATTATTGTCTGATAGCATGTATATACATGTACTGAAATGGCGGAAATGGCAACTCAATGTTCTGTATAAAAAAGAACTTTAAGAAGAACAGGGTCAGATATATTTTATATAGATACTCAGTCACATGTATGATTCTACTACAATTGAAACAAAAGGGCATATTCTACATAGTCAGTCATTAAAGGTACATGTCCACTCAGTAGGCACAAACTCTATCCATCTGAGATATTTTCCAGCAAAATGAACATTCATTTACCAATAGCCCACGTATTGCTTGGCATTATTATACATTTGATATCAGACATACTTTTTCCACACTGCTATCAGGAGCGATAACCGTGTTTCCTTAAAATGTTAACGGACATTACTATTTATTCTCTGTAGTTATTTTTCAATGTGTAATGATCATACGTTATAATCTGTCTATAATATTTTTTTTTCTTATGACGCATTTAATTAGTATAAATAACTAAAAAATACCATGCCTTATTTGCATATGAAAATAGCCTGATACCACCGCGCGTCACTATCAGTAAAATAAATATTACTAAATGATTATATCTGTATAGCGGACACTTGTAATTTTTAGACCTGGTGGAATAGTGACATTATTATACATGTATTTAATTCCTATAAAGAACAGTTTGTGCCTACTGAGTGGGCATGTACCTTTAATGTGAAATTTACAGACTATCATAATTTTGCACTCATAATTTTGAAACGGCCCCCAGGTAAGCACAGACGCAGCAATTAATGTAAATGTCAACGAGAACGTGCAAAAGTCCAATAATAACGTAATATATATCTCATTCCTTTGCAAAGATGACACGTTTTGGATGTTATTTACCGACACGCCTTATACCGGAAACTGTCCCAATACCGATTATAGTGTACACTCGTAAATCTAATGTGATATTAATGGGGGATCGTAGCTAGTTTATCTATAGAAATTCGGTCCAACTTGTATATTGTATGGCCTAATTGTTTGTAATCAAACCGAATACCGAATGATTTGTTGTGTAAAAAAGCCATTATAGTGTTTTCGACTACTGTTGATCCAGATCATCCTACATATCTCCGCAATCTGATTCGGAACTGCATTATTTTCCAGATTCATATTTTCACAGGCATTAATGGTATTGCAGTCGGGGAAGACCCAGATCAGACTGCACATATTGGCAGACTGATCTGGGTCTACCCTGTTTGCAGTCTTTATTTTTGCAAGTTATTCAGTAAGAAATAAACGATAAAAGAAACAAAAGGACCAGGTCTCTATAAATAGATTTACAAGGGGAAATAACTAGCTACGACCACCCCTCTCCAAATTGCAGCGGACTTTCGGGGCAATATGATACAGTGCTACCACAAGCCGTGCGACAATCTGACTGAGATGCTGACGGACGACAATATCAACTTCTTGGGGAAAACTGCGGACGCAAGCGCGACTGCCCTCAGCAAACTATCGGAACCGCTTGAGTCTGCTACAACGAGCACGACAACGACTGTCCGTGAGTTCATACAGTAGCGTTTGCGTGTGTGTTCCTATTGGAAACTAGGGGTGCGTTTCACTAAACTTCTTACTACTACAATTATGATAGTATATACATTTCACATCAACGTTCTAAGTTTTCTTGTAACAAATATTGGATTTACATTTATTGAGCATAGGCTGCATATATGCAGCCTATGTTCAGTAAATGTAAATCAATAAATTGAAATTTCCAGACTATCCTAAATTTGCACTTACGTACATTTTAGTCGTACGAAGTTTAGTGAAACGGCCGCCAGGGGCCAATCAAATCGCCGTATTCCCGTTTGCAAACGTCTGAAAACGTGTTGTCCCGTTTGTATACGCCCGTTTGAAACGCATTATGGTTTGGACGCATTATGGTATAACACTATCCGTCCGTCCGTCCTATTTGCGTTAAAGTTTGCGGGTAGCTATTATCTGTGCAACCCTATATACGATTGATTTGAATCTGCACTGGAGAATTGGGGCTTATGGGTTTTGCGACCAGTTTAGATCCATACCAACCTATGCATCCGCACAGTCTGATCATAATATGCACTGTTCGCCATTCCATCAATGAAACACCAGCTTCTAACAAGTACTATATATACATGTAGTTATCAGGCTACACTACAGGAGTATGTTATTTTATCAGGATCTACACTGGCCATAAATCCCATAATCCATATTTCTCCAGTCACAGCCACATATATGTATGGTACATGTTGATGGTGCTTATATATGGAAGTGCAAAAAATGGTGAGGATATCTTGTAATTAGGTTGTTGAAGCATTTCAAGCGGGTTTGTCTATCTAACGTATTTTCATCAAAATGGTAGTCAATATAATAGTAACCATGACTCAGTGAAATGAGCAACGTCGCGTATAGTGTTTATTTCCAGATAGGTGGCGCTGGAAGGCGAAGTTCAATTTCGAACCTCGTTTTCACACATCGTCTGTATCTATTTTTAGGAAAGCAACGGAACAGCCCAGGTGGTTTCATTACTGCTGGCGGCCATTTTGGCGTCTCTGTTGCCATGATTCCACTCGTGTTAGACAACATGGAGGTCACACCAGAGTCGATAGATGATGACAATCAACATTGTGAGACTGAACTACAGTGGAACCTCTCTAAACCGAACAACAAGAACATATATGTGATCTCATTTTGATGAGTTTCTCGGTAACGCATCTCAGATAATAATGCATGTTCATGATTGAAAAACATATTAATTAATTATGTCCCACATCTCTAAACCGGACACCCTGTAGAATTCCCAGGGTGTCCGGTATATACAGCTTTTTATAGTACCTTCACTTTCTCTAACTCGTGACAAAAGTCCACTGTGTGAACTATAATTAAAGGCACATGCTCATTCAGTAGGCACAAAATGTTCGGTATAGGAATTAAATAAATGTATAATTGTTTCACTATTCCACCAGTTCTAAAATTACGAGTGCCAACTATACATGTATAATCATTTAGTAATATTTATTTTACTGATAGTGACTCGCAGTGGTATCAGGCTATTTTCATATGCAAATGGGGCATGATATCTTTTAATTATTTATACTAATTAAATGCGTCACCTTGAAGAATAACATTTTCGACAGATTATAAAGTATGATCATTGCACATCAAAAAATAAATACAGATAATAAATAGTAATGTCCGTTAACATTTCGGCTATCGCCCCTGATATCAGTGTGGACATTTACGTCGGATATAAAATATATAATAATGTCAATCAAGACGTGGGGTAATGGTAAATTAATGTTCATTTTGCCAGAAAATGTCTCAGGTGATGTCTCTGATATACAGAACATTTTGTGCCTACTGAGTGGGTATGTACCTTTAACACATGGGACCGTTAATGTCGTCAATTTATTATTCGTGTGACCGATGGAATATGGTTTATGAGTTTTGTGACCATTGTAGATGCCGATCAGCTTGTGCATCAGCACAGTCTGATCAGCATCTCCGATGCTCATCATTCCATCAAGGTAAACACAATATGTGAAACGTTAACATACTTATTGTTTATTGCTCCGCACTCGTTTCATTATCGGATTTCCAGATGTCTCGGGAAATAAATCCGGTATTTCAAAACGGTACTTGAATAAACTCTATATTTTTATTTTTGTTACATGTATTTCTCAATGAAAGTATATGTTGTGACCACTGAAATGGCGGTCGCGACATATACCTGTGAGCGCATAGAAGAAAACCATGTGAGACTTTCCGTAAATAGAATGGCGTAACAACGAAAGAATTCCAGTTGTATTAGTCCAAGAGAAAAAGGTATACTCGTACTTAGTCACTGTATGTCTGGCCAAATTACTAAAGTCAAGTTTATTGAACAATTGGGATATACGTCTACCGTAATATATCCGCTGTGACGCACATTATGCACTGATCAGACTGCTTGCATATACAATGGAACCTCTCTAAACCGGACACCAAGAACACATATGTAATCTTATTTTTGATGAGATTCTACGTCATGTATCTCAGGTGATAATGCCTGTTCGTGATCGCATATCACATACATATGGCACATCATGATCAGCTGCCAAAATAACATATTTATATATAAGTGTATGCATGGTTTTCTGGCATGCAAATATATCCTTAAGGTGTATGTTCACGAGACGAGTACATGGAAGCGGACTCTAATGTGTAAAATTAGTACATGTCAGTAGAAATAATTAAAAATCGGTTTAACCCAAAACAAATTAGAACAGAAATGGATTTACTTTATTGGACTCAGCTAAGGCTTCTCTAGAACATACTCAAAATCATCCCTTCAATTACGATGCAAAATATGACTTTTTGGGTCAAAAAGTAAAAAAATATAAAAAAATGTTTTAAATCACAATAAAGTAGTTTATAACACAGTTGAGTTGTTGACTTTGATATTGTTTTCGATCATGGGAGCTACAAATAGTTGTATGTAATATGTAATATTTGTTGTAATATATGTATCAGATGCTATTTAATATGCATAAAAGTATTCTGGAGTTGTTAGTGATGATTGAAAAGCAACACATTACACATATTAATCGTTATTAGTTTAGTCTTACAAGAGGCATGCTAGTTTTCGAACAAAACATTAGTAACATAGGAAAAGTATCATTATTTGTCCGATGAAGTCTACCTACGTTATCAAAATCAATTTGAATGCCTGCCTGAAATAGTACTGTTTTAAAATAATGGAATGGCGCTATGCAGATGGTGCACAACAGTGGGATATATCATGGCCAGTTATCTATTGTATTTATGCCCATGATTGACCTGGATCCCTGCGTGGAAGCCAGCATATTTTGACACTGCACTTTGTCAGCGATCAGGCAAAAAGGTATAGTGTCACTCCGATCATCAAGTTCGATCAGCCTTTGTGGTTGAAGGCTTAACACATTATTAAAATATAGCCTAGAGCTGGTACCAGTGAACTGCGCAAATTTGCATTGCGTTTAGGAGGACTTTACATAGAGATGAGGTGCATTGGTCAGACAATGTCTGATTCTGGACTGCGAGAAGTTTTGCAGACAGTCTGTGCAGATAATGCAGTCACGCATAAGCTCACAGGAAATGCCATAGCATGAGCCGTAAGGAGTCACAACCTGGTATACATTGCACTACAGTCATTGATGGTTTCTGCAGTGTTCGACCTTGAGTTGGATGAATATGATTGTAATGAAGGCGAATGGGTGGATTCCAAGGACGATGGACATGGTACTGTTACCTGTGACAATGATGGGGACACATATGAAATATCAGTTCAATGACAGTCGAGTACTGTAGTGAAAAGTGCCGACAGTCGCATAGTGGGAACTGTTGAACTCGCTGCAGAAGAGACATATTCTGATAATATACGTTCTGTAGTCAGTGATTTTGACTGTGTGTGTCTGGAGTTCTTACTGGAGAATTAGACGTAGAATCAGCTTGCTCATCATGTGTGCTAACTAGGATACAGGACAGGATTGACAGCTATAGTAGCAAGTTAAATTGCGAGAAGAAAGGACAGGAAAGTTGTGGCTCCAGTAACTGACAATGATTGACATTCTCAGAGCATTCATACAGGTTGAACAAATTGGAGACTGGAAAATCCATCTGCAAACAGTAATGAATATGCTGCCCTACAATGGGTCACCATTTGTACACGAAGTCAGTAATCCAGTAATACAGACATCTTCTTGAACGGCTTTCCTGTTATCAGAAGAAGTTACCGTTTTTGGACAGGATTGTCCACTGGCTTGGTGATAGAATATATTTTATTAAGAAGCCTTAAGACAGTTGGTGGGTTGACAAGAGGACAACAGGACGGGGGATGACCGACACTCAGAGAACACTCTGGCTCTTATCCCGTCCTGCATGTTGAGAGATCAATGAGGCAATGGAGAAGGTAACTGGGACGATGTACGTGACGAGTGAACGGCATAAAGAGATCCACAGTGCAACATAATGTTTGCTCTGGAGCGAAACCAGTTTGTAGGTGGGGATACCAAATTGAAAATAACTTCAAGTGAAGTTGTTGCGAATAAAAGCAATGCAGGTGATGCAAAGCAAGTTGGAGAGAAGGTGAAAGGAAGTTCCGTGTCAGAATTCATATTTGGAAAGAAAATCGTTACGATGGATGACAAAGCGGCATTGAAAGTTGAAGGAGAACCAGTTAAGATCAATCCACAGTTGTTATGTCAGAGATTGGTCACAACCGCTATGGAATCTCTTCCTGAAACTCTGGCTTCCTAGGAGCTATGCACATATCTTCAGGTGTTGTTTGAGTCACCGTACCTGTTACGAGAAGCTGATAAGCCATCCTTAGCAGGCAGTTTAGCCAGACAGCAAGCGACCTGTTGGTCATCACAAGTATGTGCTAGATGAAGTGTGCCTATTACAGTGGCTTCCATGGCCAAGAGGGCATAGCTATGGTCAGACTTTTGCAATGTATGTGGAGTTTGTAGTGTCAAAGTACATATAGTTCTCATTGGTCCGAAACGCAACACGAAGCAAAATACTGTATGGAAACGCAAGTTAGGAGAAGGCGTCTGCTGCCACATCCTGTTTCTCCATGCAATTCTAGGATGTGACACCTCATCGAAGGTGTTTGGATTTGGGACGGGTGGTGTTCTCAAAGTGTACACTAAAATAAAGAGTTCAAAAATGCTGGATTGTGTTCAACAGGACGTCTGGAGAGATGACGAAGGAACAGATTGTAGAGGCTGGAGAGTCCGCCCTACAGTGCCTGTATAAAGCTGACACGAGAGTAATGCTGGGGCAGCTTACGCGTCAGCATGTTTAAATAAAAGGATGCGAAAAGCTCCAGTTCTGTTGACCCCAAAGAGTTACCACCAACATCAGATGCGGCAAGGTACCACAGCCTACGTGTATACCTACATATTCAGGAATTGAAGGGAAGGAGGAGGATATATATCCAACAGATAGGGGATGGAAGTTGTCGATGGTGTTTTGGAGCCACTGAAAATTGATAAGCCACCAGCTCCAGATTCACTGATGACTGATGCACTTGTAAGAAAGGATGCACAGCCAAAATGTGCAGTTGCAGTAGAAGTGCGACGGTGCGTAGTGTAGCTTGCGGTACATGAAAGAGGGTGAGCTGTGAAAACTCTAGACGCCCTCAAATGGATGTTGACTGGTGAACTGTTTAGGCATATGGTGTGCACATATCTTGACTGTGCAACTATTATGTGTTGACCATTTAAAGGGTCAAGATATTTATTTTGATGTATACAACTAATTTAGAAGCAAATTGTGTTTGCTTTGATCAGAATATAATGTATTTTGCCCAAAAAAATGATTACCTATAATATTATTTTTTTTGTTAAGGTAACAATTGAAACAATAAAACAAACAAGACTATTAAAATTTACAAAAATCACCAATTTCTGTACAAAGTTAAAATAATTACACAATACATTGAATGATGAAAGTGTTGTCTTTTGTTAAACGAAATAAAATATTTCATTTACAAGAATAATACTGCTGCATTTGGTGGTCTCGGTTCTTTGGCCCAAACTTCTGTCGTTTTTGTGAATAATTGATTTCCGTGTCAGTAGACACGGAAGTCGATTCTACGCAGAAACGACAGAAGTTTGGGCCAACTGACACGGAAATCGATTCTTCGCAAAAACGATAGCAGTTTGGGCCAAAGTACCGAGACCACCAAATGCAGCTTAACACGACGCATTTGATGCGCCATATTTCATAAAAATCCGTTACATAATAAGGACAAAATAAAAGAGTATGTACTTTGAATCAGATGGCTTCTGGAAGTTTCATTACATGTTGTTGTTGTTGTAACAACGTGATCATACACCTTGATAAGGCGCGTCGTACGTTCCTGGGAGTTGTGAGGCAGACCCCGTTACTGGCGATAGATGGCAACACTGGCTGGATGTCTCCACGTATCCGAAGAAAATGTGAAATGATAATACTATCATGGTGCAAACTGTGCAAGCTTGAAGAACACAGAATTCCTCAGATGGTAGTTAAATGTGATATGACCTATGCGTCGCATTACAGAAGCACGTGGTCCCGCGAAGTCAAACGCATATTAGAGGAATGTGACCTTTTGAACTTTTATGATCTTGACCTTATGAAACACGTGACAACGGCATTTATCATCGATAAGGTTAAGACCAGGCTCACTGAAAATTCAAAGACATATTGACACGATCAGCTGCAGATCTCTCCAACTTTACCGACTTACAGACACATAAATTATCTGAACTGTCCATTAGCATTCAAGTAACGGTCTACTCTAGCTAGATTTAGATCTGTTGCCGATTTCACCAACATGGCAAAGGATACTTATCTAACAACGTATACGTTGAGGGAGAACCTTTCATTTTAAGGATAAATTTATTAATTTTTATTGTACACATGTACTGAATCTATTACATTATCACAGCCATTTTGGCTGTGATAATGTAATAAATTAAGTATAATAATTCTGTATACTTTAATCATCAAATATATGCAGTCGTCAGTTCTATATGAAATAATGCATTTCGGGAAAAATAAATGATTAATCCCTCAAAGTATACTTTCCTGGTTAAGTATACTTTGCAATTTTGGTGAAATCGGCTACTGCTACTTACCCACCAGGGGCCCCGTTTCACTAAACTTCGTACGACTAAAATGTTCGCAATAAGCGCATATTTAGGATCGTCAGTAAATTCCAATTGATGGATTTACATGTATCGATCATATACTCAATACATGTAAATCCGATGATAAGTATTTACAAGAAAACATTGTTAATGTGAAATTTACAGACTATCATAATTTTGCACTTAAGAACATTTTATTCGTGTGATGTTTAGTGAAACGGGCCCTATCTCTGGAACTAGGTAGATACAGAAGGCCAGTGATTCCAATCAAACACAGAACCTGCAAAGTCTGTAACCTTGGAGAGGTCGAGCATGAGGTACATTTCCTGGTGACATGTTTTGGCTATAGACATCTTCGAAATGCGTTTCTGAACCAAATTCACGCGAATGGGGTGCTCGCTACTTTACCCGCCGTTGATATCAGCAAATTTAAATACATGATGAACTTTTAACACCAAATTACTCGCAAACCACATAATCAACTGTTTTGAACAAAGACGTACGTTGCCGTCGTGATTATAAAACTGGACTATTTCGGATGTTACAGGAACAATAACCACACATGCACTGTAGTATATTATGCTCGAGTTATGCCCCTTCTATATGGTAATGTATATAAACACACAGACTGAATAAGCCATTAATCGCATTATGTCCGTTAACCAATTAACTACGTATGCTTGTGGTTATTTACAACCGGATATATTTGTTTTTACATCCGAGTCGTCGCTGCACAAAATACACCTTATGACCGCTGCGACCAGTGTAGTCTCGGATTATCGTCCACACTGTACTCAGACTCAGATTGATACGTTCCCACGATATAAAAATTCGTGGGAAGGAATTGTTAAATTGAGGGAACGAATTGATATTTCGTGGGAACGAATTAATAAAAAAAATAATTCTACGTCATCTGCGGGGCTCCGTACCGTACTATAGGGCGAGCAGTTTAGATTTTGCTAAAAAAATCGCAAATGCCAAGTTCGAAAATGTATCCAGTGCACATTACTTACAATCATTATTTTTTGGGCAAGTTTTCACATTTAAAAGGCTCCTACACACGCTGGTTTCCTGGTGAAACAATAAATCTAAACACATCTGGAATATCTAGTCTGTCTTAGGCAAACGTATGAACAATACGAGTCAGACCCTGTATAAGGCGACAATATACCACGGGCGTAAGTGAAATTTCTCAAGCGTATCTACTGACTGGCGCACGTATGCAACCGGCCGTCCGTGATGTCATTCCCGACTAACCAACTATGGACCAGTATATAAGGAATGAAAATGTGCAGGCTGATCTGGTTCTAAACTTTTTTCGGTACAAATATGATGAAAATCATTGACATAATAATCAATTGTCATGCATAAGTGTTTAATCAGTTGTTTAATCAGTCACGCATGAGTGTTTGATCAGACTGCGCATATACGCAGGCTGATCTGGTTCTAAACTGGTCGCAGGCATCAACAATCCCTTTTTTCCGTACAACTATGATATAATAATTAACATACTAAGCATATGTAATGCATAAGTGTTGTGGAGTTACCGTGTTGTCAGTTGTGGAGTTACCGTGCACGTATTTTACAGACGTTTGACATTGTAAAACGAGCATGCGGTTTCACGTAATCCCAACCCTGCCGCTGCTGCTGCTGATCGGTAAGTAAATATTGTGATTCCTTATATAGTCATTCCGTAGATATATTCATATTTTATTTTTATTTATACGCATATACATATATCAGAAAAAAATACAATAAACAATCGGCCTCACCGCAGCCGGGGATTGAACCGTTTAACTTATGTTTTCTTACTTAAATCATTTCCGTGCTATTTCACCAGGTTTCGTGTCATTTTTAAGACTAAATTTCACACCTGTCTTGTTAATTTGACAATTAAATGTTATCGGAATTTAGTCAAATAGATGGGACAGGTAACATTTTTATTTTGTTGAAAAAAAATAAAATTCTTAAGCTTATTTGGCCAAAAACCCATCGTCTGTAGTTACGTGGAACAAACAGTAGTGACGTTTCTGTCTCACCGAGTATTTTTAGTTGCATGCAGTAACACTGGAAAACTCTTTGAGTTTTACACAGTTACTGCCCGCAACCACGCGTTTGTATGACATTATCAGGTGCAACATGTATTTATGTTTCATTGAGTATTTTAGTTTCGTGCAGTAACACTGAAAAACTATGCGTTTTTTTATGGCATTTTCAAGTGCATTATGTACATGTATTTTTTTCATCGAATAGTTTACTTGCAGTAACTCTGCAAATAACTACGCGTTTTATGGCATTCTCAGGTGCACTATGTATTGATGTTTCAGCGAGTATTTCATTTGCGGGCATTAACACTGAAATACTCTTTGAGTTTTGCAGTGTTACTACCCGCAACTACGCATTTTTGTGATACTCTCAGGTGCATTATGCGACGCTGCCGACATAAACTACATGCGAACAACCATTGAGCAGTATTTGTCCAGGCCAAGGCATCATTCCACAAACATGGCGTACAAGATGGCCGCTAAGGAATTCATATATGAAGAGTTTAGGCGATATGGGTTAGAGACAGAATACCACAACTTCGCTGCACCAAATGTTTCACAGGTACATGTACTCGAGTCGGAGGACAATACTGTTTTCCTTGAATGATATTTGTGGCGAACGCACATGTTTTTGATAGAATCGTTTTGCTCGATTTCAGTAACATTGCCGCACTTCCACAACAAATTCTTCGAGTCTGCTATGCATGTTTGCAACTATGGTCTGTGGTATAGTCGGTTTTCGCACATAATGTTTCACAAGTACGAAAGAGCTAAACTATAATATATATATATATATTTTAGCTATTTCGTACTTGTGAAACATTATGTGCGAAAACCGACTCAAATTGCATGATATTACCGACGGAAATGTTTTCTATAATATATATATATATATATTATATATATATATATATATTATACCGAAAGTACTGCATATGTGCTCGGTAATATCATGCAATTTGAGCATATAGCAGTACTTTCGGTACGTTGATAACCCGTTCCATTCAAACAGCTGAGTTGCACATACATATTCCAGGGCCACAGTACACGTCGCGTGATGCAGCCGCATCAATTTCAAAAATGTCAGTGCGACCGTTGTGAACTGATCTGGTGACGTAATGGCGCGTTCTAGTAACGTCATGAAACACATACATTACGTAGGTGTTTGCCTGGCCCCGAAATGAGCATCGTCTACAGCCATGGTCAAACAGCATGCGCTGTACGTTTGAACACGGCTGTACGTTTGAGCGGTGTTTTGCGTTATAATTTGGCTGAGTACACCAACTAATTTGACATAGAGCCGATATAAAAGTATTTCACCGGGAATAAGACATTTACATAGTCACCATATTATGGAACTCCAAATCTACAAAAACCCAAACAATTAATGCTAGCTCTAAATATGTAATGCTAGCTCTAAATATGTAATGCTAGCTCTAATTAATTATTTGAGTTTCTGTAGAGTTGGCGTTCCATACAATATGCAAGTACTAGATGGACAATACGCATAGGGACAAGGGATATTAGACGTCACATACATGAGTATACCATTCCAATCTACTGTAATAGACGAATACCATTAATTGGGTGCAGATCAGGAATAACTTCTCAAAGCTGATTTGGTTTTCAGCATATATTCATAATACATAATATTTACATTGTCCATACATTCATAACGTAAACGCCCATTCAACGTATTGCGTTTATATCCATGTACATTACATCAGCCCCACGTGACGTCACACGACGTTTTTGATTCGTTAAAGTTTGTTTGACGTCCTCAAAACACACGGTATTGACAGGCAACGGCGGATGCACAGGTTGATCTTGATATACACTGGTCGCAATTTCACATCTACATATGAGACGCGCCATGTTATTTTGTACCTTAGGAATACGTTTACATAATTTACAATATTTTTCAAAAATAAAGTCAAAGTTGACAAAATCTTCAGAGTACATGCGGAATTTAATTCAGCATGTACTCTGAACATTCTGTCAATTTTTGACTCCATTTACGGAAAATATTGTAAATTTTGTAAACGTATTTCATGAAATTACGCAGATACGGCGTGTATCATATGAGGTTTGTATTATCGTTTACAGCAAACGTTCACGAACGTTATTGGTCTGCTCAAGGGAAAGAAGTTCGGGACGGAGGAGGACAACCTTATGGGGATTGGCGCTCATTATGACACTGTCGCCAACTCATCCGGTACGTATGTAAAAGTTATTGTTCACATGTTTGATTTTTAAGGGAAAAATGCGAGGGAGTTGGATATTAAAGGATCTAAATGCTGGGGTCGCTAGCGCTCCCTCGCATTGGTTCCCTTAGAAATCAAATATGTAAACAGTAACCTTATCCCCTCGCCGATAGCTAACAGCAGGTGTTACACGTGTTAGTCCATGTATGTGCGTACGTGCGTACGTTAGTAACACCTTTCATATTTTCAAGAACTTATGAACCGCTTCACCGATTTTGATTATATTTGGCCACAATGTGTGTCTATGGATGTTGCTTTGTTTTGCATACGACCCATACGTTTGTAAGGCAAACGCGTTAAATATTTGTTGGTTTATTCAATAACTCTTTTTACCAGCTGCTAGCGGTGGGAGTAGCTTAGTGACAAATATGACCTTGTTGTTCACATATAAGACTTTCGAGGAATGCAATGCGAGACAGCGTTAGTTCCTTAACAATCCAATATGTCAACAATAGCATACTTATAATTAGCCAGGTTGATAATGCTGTCTCCCATCCGAGTATTGCTTTATATTTCCTTTCGAGCAGGTAGTCATTAAATATGGTAATATGTAAGTTATTGGGGTTATATATTTCAATATGTGAAATAAGTGGAACGCGATACTGGCCAGCGATTGGCTTAGAATGTAGGACGAAGTATAACGTAAGATACATTCTCCTAAATGTCGTTTATTCCAACCCATTATTTAAAAGCGATTAATCTGATTCTGAATCCTAGTGCAATCGTTTAATATTCGCATGGTAAGCAGCACAAACTTAGATGAGTTCCATGAATTGAGATGGACATACCTGCTGAATATAAGCATCAGAAGGTAAGGCAATTGATCAAAGCAAATATAGCGTGCCGACCCCATTTATCACATTTGCCTCCCCGCTAAAATATGAATGGACTATATAATTATGTTCTAAACGGCGGCCATATTGAAATCCAATATGCAGGTTACGATATCGCGTATTTATCTTTACCAGATACTTGCCTGCATACCACTTTCTAACAGGGTCTGAGGTCAAACTGCTGAGGTGTTGGTGTACACACGGTGCAATCACCTTGACTATATGTCATATGTGCCGTACATCGTGGCCACTTTTACATTCAATATGGCAGTTACAACAGGTATTGTTACGTGACTGCCGTTGTTCGACACCGCTCACAGCCGTATTCAAACGTACGGTGCGTGCTGTTTGACGATGGTTGTAGACAATGTTCATTCCGGGGCCAAGCCAACACATAAAGTGTACGTAATGCATGTGTCTCATGTCATTACTAGAACACGCCATTACGTCACCAGACTACATATAGTTCACAACGGTCGACTGAATTTTGAAATTGATGCGGCTGCATCACGTGACGTGTACTGCGGCCCCGGAATATGTATGTGTAAATCAGCTGTTTGAATGTAGCAGATTAGCATAGTACCGAATTACCAATTTACCGAAAGTACGGCATATATGCTCAAATTACACGATATTTCCGATGGAAATGTAAAAATATCGTTCGACTATGTCAGCTGATGACATGAATATAAGGTTCGACAATGTTCAGCCTTGGTTAAACGGTTGCCGTGGCACTCGGGAACTATTTGAACCCGCGTCCTATGGCACTGTGGTTCAAAAGGTTCCCTGGTTTTAAGCCTTAAACAATTGTGAAACTGGCACTTACCATAATGACAATAAATATTCGGACACCATATGATTTATAGGGTTTTCCAAAATAAATTGTATCCAGATACAATGTTATTGTAATAAACCAGCAG
The DNA here is from genome assembly GCA_029237695.1 of Conchocele bisecta. Taxonomy (NCBI): domain Eukaryota; kingdom Metazoa; phylum Mollusca; class Bivalvia; order Lucinida; family Thyasiridae; genus Conchocele; species Conchocele bisecta. The sequence continues at coordinate 21,874,734 of CM055281.1, read as the reverse complement.
AGCTCCAGATAAGCTGCGTATTTGTTTAAATACACAATTAAAATGGCCAAAAACCCAATTGAAATCAGAAGTAGTGAGTATCACAAAGCAATAACACATTTGTAGTACCTTTATCATGCTGCAGGAAAAGATATACAGACCACAAATATAGCATATAGCCGCATCCTGAAAATCGGAGAATCGACTAGTATGACAACCGCACATATTCATATGCAGTGATTAGGTCGTATTGACAGGATATCAAAAATGTTTCACGGCACCGTGTTTCACGGCACATACGTACTATGTTGACGGGACACATATGGTTAATACGGTATTGTGTTTTTACGCAGGTGTTGATGACAATGGTTCTGGTGTGGCGGCCATGCTGGAGGTCGCTAGGCAACTCACGACGGATGGAATGGAGAGGAACAACACAATTATGTTTGCGTCATTTGACCTCGAGGAATCGGGTAAATCACAATGGGGTCAACTCTTACATGACCAGAGCTCTAGATAAGTTTTGTATATAAAGAGTATTATACCCCCATATTTACAATTCAATACGTATTTTACTTTTACAAATGTATTATTGAAATTTCTTCTGTATTAAATAGGGAACAAATGATACAAAATAAAACGAATTTAAAATTTCACTGTTTGCTTTTTGCAGCTCAATTAAGTAAGTTTAAGTCAACTTTATTACAGTATTTGCACTACGCAATTTTAAAATCAATACGTATTTTCACATTACTGTGAGTATTTTGTACTCCCACTTTTGATAATCAATGCGTATTCTGCTAAAATAAACACGTAAAATACATCAATACGCACCTCACATGTATCTGGATCTTTGCATGAGGTTGACTGGAATTTGCGTGTACTATGTATATGTATATGTATATGTATACTAATAAGTATTAAATAAGTTAAACTTTGCTGATTTCATAAGAAGCGAGACTACGCCGAGTTTCTTATGAAGTTAGTCAACAATTTGTGCCCTCTGAACCTGAAAGTAGGAAACTGGGGGCCGTTTCATTAAACTTCCTACGACAAAACTATTCGTAAGTGCCAATTTATGATCGTCTGGAAATTTCAATTGATGGATTTACATTTATTGAGCATAGGCTGCATATGCAGCCTATGCTCAATAAATGTAAATTCAGTCATTGTTTACAAGAAAACATCGTTAATGTGAAATTTACATTTATCATATGTTTGCACTTTATTACGAACATTTTAGTCGCACGAAGTTTATTGAAACGTGTCACTTGCTTCGAATGGTCATAGTAGTTTCTGTAATGGTCTCCAGGGGCCTGTTGCATTATACTTCGTACGATAAGCATGATAAGAATGTTCTAACGAAGATGTTTATGAATTGGTATCTCACATTAACGTGATCAGTAACAAATGTAACTATTTTCCACATACGAGTACATTATCATTAAAGGTGCATGCCTACTCAGTAGGCCCAAACTGTACTTTATATCACAGACATCATATAAGACATTTTCTGGCAAAATAAACATTCATTCACCATTAGACTACGGTGTTGATTGGAATTATTATATATTATATCTGACGTGAGTTGCCACATTGATATCAGGAGCGATAACCATGTTTCCTTAAAATGTTAACGGACATTGCTATTTATTCTCTGTATTTATTGTTTGATGTGCAATTATCATTATGATACTTTATAATCTGTCGAAAATATTATTTGTTTCAGGTGACGCATTTAATTAGTATAAATAATTAAAAAAATAGCATACCTTATTTGCATATGAAAATAGCCTGATTACACTGAGATGTGTATTCACAACTAAATGATTATATCTGTATAGCGGGCACTCGCTTTTTAAAATCAAACGTGTTTGCTTCATGATTATAAATGAATATTAGCCACCATCTTTGAAAATATCGAATCACGTGACACGCAGCGATTTGGTTGGCTAATGGGAAATGACGTCAGTATCCAGTAACCAACCAAACCACTGCGTGCACGTGATTGAAATATTTTCAAAGATGGCGGCTAATATTCATGTAGAATGAGGAATCGAACGTGTTTAATTTTAAAAAGCGAATTTAAGTTAGTGAGACGCGTTATTAGTGCAGTTTACACTCGAAATCTTTGAGATTTATGTTAATTTATTTTATTAACAACTGTAAAATCTATGCCGAAAACCCACCCCAAGCAGCGGTTTCGACACGCTGTAACACGTTGTACAGGCGATTAAAAAATACGACTTCGTGCACGTGTGGCTTTTCCTTTCAATGGTGACGAATTATGCGAGCTTTGTACCTTTCATAATTACATAATCTTCATACCCGGGCGCATTTGAATTGTTTTGTATATTGTTTAGAAAGGTGTTTCATGTATATAGAAACAATAATTGACCATCCAAGACACGCTAGAATAACATGTGGCTACGATCTCCCGTTGCTTCGGCCTAAAGTTAGATACAGAGGAAATCATCCATTTGGGATATAAAATAGCGGCTGTTATAGAGAGGGTGTTGCTGTAGAGAAGTAGCCGTTCGGGGAGGTTCGACTGTCTATGTATTGCATATAATATTATGCGAACATTGTCCCGTTATTGTATCCTATGCGGGACATGGAGTGGCCAACTCGGCCATCTTTGTGTGCTTGTATCAGTACCTTCATTACCGCGAAATGCACTGTGATTGAAGTGCAGTATTGAGAAATCAATAAAATGTAGAGATAATTTTATATTGAAATCAAAATAAGTCAGGATTTGTGAAATATATGTCTGTGTTCGTAAGGTAAATCGGTTACTTAGTATCAGTTACTGACTGTCGGTTTAACTAAACCTGCCCACATTTTTTTATATTTTTTTTTGAATTGTCAGTGGACAACCCGTTTATTTATATATATACATGTATATATATATATTTTGTATCTATAAACAACAAACAGGTATAACAAAGTCAGCGACCTACAGTGTGGAGCCGATCAGATCGTGGTTATGTCCGATGTGGTAGGATTCACACTATTGGATCTCACAATACATACAATTATTGTCAAATTCAAAAGGCTATCGATATTAATTTGCAAAATATTCTGGTGCAGTTAATATTATAATGACAAGCTCTGTGGACTAAGATTTTGATCGCACGGATGTGCGTTCTGGATCGGAGTCTACGCTGATTGTTTCACATTTAGTTGAATAGATGTCGGGATTTATTGTTTTTGCAGAGATATAACCCACTGAACTGTGGACAGACTGCAGATATAAGCTGTTATAAAATTGGGTATTTTATATGTGTATTCTTATGCTCATTCAAAGATATTTATTTTGTAAATGTATACGTTCAGTGGAAACTCTCCAAACTCGGACACCATGGGATGTTCCACTTTAAATCAGACATGTTAGTGCTTTATGGGACATTCCAGTGTTTTGCAGTCATGAAACATCATTGTAATCAGAGATACATAACAGCATTTTACGGCTATATACGCAATGAAAAAAACAACATTTTTTTTGATGTTATTAAATTTAATCAATACTCTCGTATAAGCAATATTAACGTACCAGTTCTGCTATACTTATATCAACGTTTCTATATGAACACGAAATACAATATATACGTTCAACTACTATAGGAATGAATGGCCTTTTTGTGGAATTTATCGGGGTATAAACTTGGAAAAGTCGGGGGAATACTGGACGAAGGCCGGAAGGCCTCGTCCAGTATTCCCGCGACTTTTCCAAGTTTATATCCCAGATAAATTCAACAAAAAAGGCCATTCATTCCTTATAATTCCAGCATTTGAAATAAATTCATCAAGAAAATGTGTTTATTTTCCGTTTTCTTAAGAACTATTTTAACTGCGCCTCACGGTTACGGAAAGTAGTTCGGCGTGGGAGTTTACTGGGATATAAATTTTGGACAGAGACTTGCTACGGGCCAATCAAATGTTAGGGAATTCTGTAAATATTTTTGTGCTGGAATTATTGGTATGTATTATTAGACTGCATAATGTGACGTATATATCATCGGTTATATATGCATATGTCTGAATGTTTTAAGACGACTAACTTATCACGGTATGCGGATAGCAGAAATATACCACCACATGTTACACAGCAGACTCGGTTACTTTTTTTTTTTTCCATAATATTTAATTTAATCAATACACTTTTATAAGCAAAATACGAAATACAATATATTCGTTGAACTACTGGAATGTATTATTAGCCCTGCATACTCATGATAATGTGACGTCTATATCATCGGTTATATATGAATATGACTGAATCGACTAACTTATCACGGTATGTGGATAGCAGAAATATACCACCACGTGTTACACAGTAGACTCGGTTATATGTTACAGGCTTAATCGGAAGTAGAAAGTTCATCGAAGAGTGGCTGAACCCATGGCTTTTTCGCAGCTACGGCACCGCGGGCCAGTCACTTCCTGCGTACGGAATTATCGTCCTTGATACCGTGATGAATTATAACACTAGCCAACATTCTCAGCAAATCCCGGGGCATCTGGAAGATGTATGTATAATAAGCGATCGTGGCTAGTTATTTCCCTTTGTAAATATGTTTCCAATGCATGCTCAGCATCGTTTAAAACAAAAGATAATTGCAGAAAAATTGTAATAGTTCGGTGTGTTCGCAGAAATTTATTACAAACACTAGGAAATAAAATTGATTATTTTATGAATAACAATACATAACACCATATCTATTCATTTACAATCACTAGCACATAATGAAACCAATCATAACTGCAAAGTGTTGTATTTGTGGCTGTGGTGTGAGGAATGCAAAGGCTTATTGGTTGTGTGCCCAGTGTAGATTCAGATCAGCCTGTGTAACATGTATCCACGAATTGTTATATCGTGGGAACGAATTGTTAATTCGAGGGAACGAATTGTTAAATTGAGGGAACGAATGGTTATTTTGTGGGAACGAATTAATAAAAAAAGTTCATGTCCCATGCGAGGCTCCGTACTCGTAACGAAAATAGGTTAGACTTTAAATTGGCATAATTTGAATAAAAAATCTCCAAAATCATGCCATAGTCGCATTTCACTTTAAACGTGACGTACAACGTACACTTTTGTGGCTGTGACTGGAAAAATTATATATGGAATTATATGTATTGAGACCAGTGTAGATCCAGATCAGCCTGTGCATCCGCACATTCTGATCAGGATATGCACTGTTCGCTTGTCCATCAATGAAACGCCCGTTATGCTTCTAATAAGCAAACTATATCGTTATCAGGCTACGAGCGTGTGGCCAGGAGCAACACTTATCACAAATCTCATAAGCCCCATTTTTCTAGTCACTGGAAATAGTTAACCGAAGAAACCGAGAAATTCCACAATCTTTTAAGCCGATGATCACACGACATAGTTCTAAAGAACGTTACCCAAATAGTTTCCAAGTTGGGTAACCTATGTATACAAGTGGTCGATAGGATCATACGTGGATCATACCTTCTCTTATTTATCTGAAACTCCGTGTTTTTGTCATATTATCTGACGTGTTATATATTAACTCCATCTGAATGTTGGCTTCCTCGTTGCTTATGATGTCAAACAACGAGTTTAATACCACTATACTAAATGCACACACATATTAGACTGTACTTATGTTATAAGCACATGATCATACATTGCAGGTGTACTGGGCACCTGGTATGTGTTCTGTAGCGGCAGCATGTACATATGTATTACCCTAGTGCAGTACGGTCTTAAATACGCCGTGTTCTCACACTGAGAAAGACGATTATACACAAAATATGGTCTACTGTTACAATGTGAAATACAATTATGCACAAAATATGGTCTACTGTAACAGTTACAATGTGAAAAACCGCTGTACATAGAATATGGTCTGTTGTTACAATTGTGAAAGACAATTATACACATAGTATGCTCTACTGTTACAATGTGAAAGACCATTATACACAGAATATGGTCTACGGTTACAATGTCAAAAACCGCTGTACAAAGAATATGGTCTGTTGTTACAATTGTGAAATACCATTAAACACAAAATATGGTCTACTGTTTCAATGTGAAAGACCATTATACACAAAATATGGTCTAATGTTTCAATTTGAAAGAAAACATAGAATATGGTCTGTTGTTACAATTGTGAAATACCATTAAACACATAGTATGGTCTACTGTTACAATGTGAAAGACCACTATACATAGCATATGGTCTGTTGTTAAAATTGTGAAAGACCATTATAAATTGTACATACATACAATATGGTCTACAGTTACAATGTGAAAGACAATTATACACAAAATATGGTCTACTGTTTCAACTTGAAAGAAAACATAGAATATTGTCTGTTGTTGCAATTGTGAAATACCAATATACACAGAATATGGTCTACTGTTACAACGTGAAATACCAGTATACACAGAATATGGTCTACTGTTACAATGTGAAAGACAAATATACATAGAATATGGTCTGTTGTTACAATTGTGAAATACCATTATACACAGAATGCGGTCTACTGTTACAATGTGAAAGACCATTATGCACAATATATGAACTACTGTTACAACGTGAAAGACACTATACACAGAATATGGTCTACTTTTACCACGTGAAAGACTATTATACACATAATATAGTCTGCTGTAACAATGTGAAATACCATTATACACAGAGTATGTTCTACATTTACCATGTGAAATACCATTATACACAGAATATGGTCTACTGTAACGATGTGAAAGACCATTACATGTGAAAGACCATTCATTATACACATAATATGGTCTACTATTACAATGTGAATTTATACACAAAAAAATATGGTATATTATATACACAGAATATAGTCTACTGTAACAATGTGAAAGACCATTACATACAGAGTATGGTCTATTTTTACCATGTGAAAGACCATTATACACATAATATGGTCTACTGTGACAATGTGAATTCAATTATACACAGAATATGGTTTGCTGTTGCAAAGTGAAAAACCATTATACACAAAATACCATTATACACATAATATGGTCTACTGTAGCAATGTGAAAGACCCTTATACACAGAGTATGGTCTATTGTTACGATATGACAGACCAGTATACACAGAATATAGCCTACTGTAACAATGTGAAAGGCCATTATACACCAAATATGGTCTACTGATATTTTGCACATAATGGTCTTTATAACTGTAATTTCTAGTTTCGAGTGACTTTCCCGGAAGCGATGCTGGATATCGAGACGGATAACTTCACGGGCGATTTCCTGACGTTGATATACAGGCAGCCGGACTATACCAGGGACAAGTACCTTGCTCATGCTCTCCATGACGCCTGGTTAGGTACACATGCAATTAACCCGTACAATGCGGGAAACGTGCATTTTCGTCTGATATTGTTTTCCCAATAGCCGGGAACAAAACTAGGCAATATTGGTGAACTTCTAACATGGTGACGTCATTTCTGACAATTCGTCACAACTTTGACTTCAGGCTGGCGTCATGTTTAAGAGTGTGTTTTATCCAGCCGGTGCATGTGCTTAGAAAGTCTACTGCACTAGTTTTTGTAATTGAAATTGTTATTATAGGTCACGTGATCTAATTGTCTATTTTACATTTTACGTAACTGAACAATGCAACTAATATACGTAATTCCATGTGTGACGCTAGCCCTTATATAACGTTAGTTATTAAACCATATGTGATGAAATGAAATAACAGGATAATATAAAAGGGACAAGACTGTCGTCCATGAGTATATTGGATGTGCTTGGAGAAATGGGGCCTATGGATTATGCGACCCGTGTAGATCGAGATAAAATAGTTACACTCCTGTAGCCTCCTGATAACGATATGTATTCCTTGTTAGAAGCAGGTCGGTTGTTTCATTGATGAAATTACAAACCGTTTACATCCTGATGACCAGACCGTGCAGATGTACAGGCTGGTCAGGATCTACACTGGTTGCATAAACCATAAGCCTTGTCTCCAATCACAGCCACAGGCATTTGACGTGTTTCAGCTTTTATCGGTATATCTCTGTATACGTATATTTTCATATATAGAGTTATACCGATGAAAGCCGAAACACGCCGAATGCCTGTGATCACAGCCACATACATTTGCAGGGGCGAAAAGATCGGCGTACGAACTAGCAGCATTCCCACTACCGTCAGGTGACGTGCGGGTTCTTTATTCTCAATTCCTGCCCTTCCTGTTGAGTGATCATACGAGCTTCTGGATAGACAACATTCCGGGAATATTTCTCACCGATACCGGTATGCATCCATTCGTCTGTTCGTCCGTCCGTGCACACGTTCGTTGTCAAGTGTGGTCTAAGACCAATGAAAACAATGGAACGTATTCCATAACTGCCTATCTTAGGTGGATATTTCTGTGTTTGAAAACCATGCTTGTGCCAACAAAGGGGTGTTACGTAGTCAGGTGAGGTCTAAGACAAATGATAGTAAATGAGGTACATCCATCCATCCGTCCGTTCAACATATTATATTTATCTCCGGATATACACCAATTTGTTTCTCACTAAATGATGAAGAGTGTCATTTTGTTCCATAGAATGACCAACTCGATATTTTTTTTTCAGAAATAATATTCTTGATATTACGAGAGAATGTCACTGGTATGTACATGTAATGTTTCCCTGGTACTATTTAATACGACCAATACATACCGTGTTCAGACAGACAGGTCTCAAAAACAGTAAATAATGAATTCAACAAGTTTACAAGTTTTATTTAAATTAAAAATATATTGCATACCGTGCACACATTTACACAACAATATACAAATGAAAAGTCATGCAGAGCATGATGTTATTAGCCGATCAAATCAGGGTAAAGTGCATCGAACATATGTAGGTGTCTCTGGTAACATTGTCAATGGTAAACTATTTTCGACCACAGTTCTGTACCCAGCGTTGACATTTTTCTCGATTTTGTGCAGGTTTTGGAAACCCGTTCCCAAATCCATCCAATAGCAGCAATGCCATAGCAGCAATGTTTCGTTGTCACCATTATGTTGCGAATATTCCAGCGTAACACCTGTACTGTATGCTCTATTTATCTACAAATTACACTCCGCAATACACAAAGTTGTAGTCACTGTGTGTTTGTCCGAATTCTGTGGCAGCATGCGAGTGGGCGGAGCTACCAGGGCTATATATATCTAGCGGTTACAGTGTCATCTAAAAATAGAGGCAAGCTCCTGCGTTTTCAGGCACATGCCCAGATTGGCCTAATGTGCCCCATCCGTGATTTTTTTGTTTTTGCGATGTCGGGCGCAAGACAATCAATAATTTGCGGCATTGACAATAATTAAGGGGGATTGCCGCAATCGCGCGTGCTGGATGCATCCCTGCCATCCCTGCATGATACGTAAACAAATCAAAGTTGGCTATGAAGGGCAATTCTTCGTTTTGATTGGTGGACAATTTTGTGAATATTAACTAGCGTCAAATGACGCGCATACGCGATCCAATGGGATAAACCCGAGATGCTGGGATAAACCCGAAAATGCTGGGGTTGCTAGTAAGGAGATTTTGAGCAGAGGTCGATTATAAATTAGCCGAATAAACACATTTTACGCGATTATACGTGGCTGAAACTTGTTCTGTTTAATAAATAAAAGCTTTAAATTAGCCCAATAATCGGCGTATGTTGGCGTATATGGCCATTAGAGCCAACTATGGACTTCAACAACAATAACTTCCGGGTTAAATCTCTTCCGGCGTTAAGCTCATTACGTATTCAAAATTGTGTTATTTGGCTATAAGTAAAGTTTTAAACGGAGATAATTGCCAAAAATGCAAACTTTATCGGTTGATGCAATTTGGAAGTGATACAGAAAAATTCGCGTTCGTAGATTACCGAATAGCGGAGAAAAGGGTTGCTACAAACTTTTTCAGAATTCGATGGATAACCAATATATTAGCCGATCTATAAATAGATCGGCTAATAATAATAGAATAATGTGTAAATTCGAATGTACGGAGCCCGGCATTAATGCGTCCCCACGAAATAACAATCCGTTCCCTCAATTTAAGACGATTAACAAGTCGTTCCCTCGAATTTACAATTCGTTCCCATTCCCTCGAATTAACAATTCGTTCCCACGCTATGACAATTCGTTCCCTCAATTTAACAATCCGTTCCTTCGAATTAACAATTCGTTCCCACGATATAACAATTTGTTCCGACGAATTAGTTCCCACGGGAACGAATTGTTATTTCGTGCGAACGAATTGCTAAATCGAGGGAACGAATTGTTAAAAAAAGAATTCTACGTCCCCTGCGGGGCTCCGTACGAATGGCCTAGAATAAACCCAATAATCTTCTTATACTAATCAAGTGTTACCATGGTTACAATGCCGATACTTCTCCAAATCTGAATAATAATCCACATCATGACAATGTCTTCGCCACTTTAAACACAACACCCATGTTTTCTGTAAATGCACCAAAAATCCAAAGAATTTATAAGTCCACTTTTCACAAATAAGACCCACTGTATACGATAC